>LD342927.1:189426-208079 GCA_001465055.1 Ptychodera flava | reverse complement strand
TCATTAGGTTTCCTGCTGCGTTTCAAATTCGGCTTTATGCCAGTACTGTTTTATGGATTAACTTGAAGCCGTTCACCTTTGGCGGGAAAAGACTTGAGATAAAAGTGTTTGCATGGACAGTGTTGCCATGCTCCTCCCCAGCCAAGCCAGGAGCATCGTAAAGACTAATAGTAAAACAATATGGTTATGTGCATGGATGTTTGTTGGTCAAAGTTGATTGAAAAAAAAACGTGTTCAGTAACCAGATATAGCAGGCTTAATTTTGAGTACACAAAGTTTGGCTTGAACAAATGGTAAAAATACAATATTTGACAATAATCAGCGACCACAAATCGTCATGTTGTTTGTTGATTTGAGGCGCGCTAACTGTTTTCTCCAAAGTTTTTATGATGTATTATCGATATTTCGAGTAAAATGAAAAAAGGATTTCATAAAAGAAAGTAGTTATCACAAAGTCGAAATTGTGAGAGACTATATATTATAATGCTTCAAGTTTGATAAAAGATATTGTATCATCAATAATAAATTTAACAAACCAGCTAATTATCAACAATTCTTGCGATGGATTATTCCAAATGTGTAACTATCGAAAATGACGCTATTCGCATGAAGCGCAGATGGAACTGTATAACTGTTGCCATGACAATTTGAAAACGTGCAGAATTGCAGCTCTGTCAATACCCAACAATACTTTTAAGTCTGACTTTTTTCTGCGTGAAACTTGTTTGCATGGTTAGCTTTACAGCACCCTCGACCCCTCAATAATGTATTAAATGATTAAAATGTTTAATGGTTTCCATGTAACCTGTGTGCTATTCTAAATTGCTGTCGTAAAAGACTATAAATTGCCATCCAAGAAGTTAATATTACCCATCATGCCATGCGGTCAGCCCCCTGATCTTTCATCCCGTACATACATATTATTCCCGCGCGTTTAAAATATTTACAGATTAAATCTATGAATAATTACTCATGTCTTCTTCAGATAACAAACATGTAGTGGTTAAGATAGTGTTTGTAGTCCCGACTGGTACTTAGCGCGTTTGTATTTTCTTCACAATTTATATGCAAGGTGTCTTTGGGTAAACTTTTGACGTAATTTACCACATCATGCAACTTAATTTTGCTTATCTCTGACATCGGTTTTGCTCTCTTACTAGCGTCAAGGATGCATGTAAAATATAACAAAAAGTAAAGATGTGCATGAATATATTATTGTTAATTTTGACTTAAAACAGGCGAGTTTACATCGCCAGTAACGCAATGGAATGAAGCGCATGGACACGCGGACAATACTAAAGTAATTCCAACTGCATGCAAACTCGTCCAGCGAAATCGATTTTCAGTGTGACTGCTGTCGTTTACCTATTTTCCTTCGACTAATGTTCTCACGCCCTTAAGTGCTTTATAACTTTAATACCCTGTACTCACAGGCGTCAGATACGCATTTTGTCCTGTGTCAAACAGTAATTTTATTAGGCTTGGCAACGCGTTACTTCCCGTTGAGCTAATGACACCTTCTAGATGACCACTATCCAACATGACTCCGGCATGATCCCCGATTATATCCTTACTAGTGTCCGTTCTCTGCCATGCCTTTGGTTTGAAATGGTTTCCTTTGTCATCTTAATATACCCTTTCCTGTCAATTGCAATACAATAAACTTGCAAAGCTTTTAGGTTTTAGGAAATGAAGGGCTATTTACGTTTGACTTTATCGTAAAACTTCAATTAAATTAGTGCGTTTTATTTACTCTTTTCTTACTTTCACTATAGCCGTAAAGTGCCAGCGTGGGAACAATTTCAGAATGGAATTAATAGGTATGGCTTGTACAACCATAATTCAGACGTGATACCTGAATTATTGAATAACTTGGCTAATCAGGAGATAGCTGAAGTCGGTAAGTAATATGTCAACACAACATAAAATGTATCATTTCCTTCAGATTTAACCATGTCGTCTAAATGTCGTGCATGTGAAACTCTGTATGATACAGATGCACGAAAACGGAAGCCTTTCAACTTGTCTTTTGTGCCGGGATCTCTATGTCGGGCATCAATCTTTCTATGAACTTTATGACTAGTTCAACCCAGGTAATGTTGTGTGCAGACAATCTATACCTGATTGGTGCGCACGAGTCTGGAATTTATTCAAATTCACTGCCGTAAAACTGATACAAACGGTCAACACATGACATGGCCACAATCATGCTTTCGTCAGACAGACAGCCAGACAGCCGGTCATCAAATGTTGCTGAAAATTTTAATGTTGATTCAAATGCCTGACGGCAGTGACGATGGTATTCCTCAGACGGTATGAGAGTCATCGCTTGCGAATTTTTCTGGTTTTTTTTCGGTATGTTTTGTTTTGAAAAACATCGCTTAATCACGGGAACAACTTGAACGACAATGAATCTGGCGTTATTTAAATCGAGTGAATGAAATCTGAGTATCAAATGAATATGAGTGCAACAGTATTTCCGATTTGTGTCTAACAATGTTAATCCTTGAATTCAAATCCAAGATTGAAATAAAAGAAGGCGTATAAACTTTTATCGCCGACTTCCAAGTTGAATTGTACATTCGATGCACCTGTAGGGTGCCCTCTGTGGCACTTTGTTAAAACTTATAGCAGAAAGTCTGCGGATGTCATTGTCTGTAATTCGAAACATTACCGATAATTAGATGAAACGAGATGTTCATACGTTTCAAAGGACTTTGATGAAGTTTTTGGAGTCTTCAAATCATTGATTGATATAGCAATTCATTGGATGATTGCATAGCAAGTCGGTACATGCAAATGTAATCATTTTTGCTAAGTATGCGTAAAGTGGGAGCGAAATTCCCCAGATTAAGTAATCCAAATTGACATTTTAACGCAGATTGAATTATTTGACTTCTCACGCTCAATTATAACTGCGGAAAACTGATTTACAGTGTTCTTTGGAGCAACAAGAGTGAATTATGATCTGGAATTCCATCATTGTCGCTGCCACATCTCGCGTGATAAGGATAAATTGGAAAGGAAATTAAATTGAAAGTGTTGTATGATCTGAAGGTCACATCACAGACAAATTACAGTTGATGACCCTGCTTATCGTGAGCTATACTTTTTCTGCAATCGTTTGATTTAGTTTTAATTAGTTTGACGCATGCGCAATAGTATTTATGACTGGAAATGCGCGATGTCGGTACGTTTTGTGAAAGATATTGGCATTGCGTTTGTAAGTGTCGTTTGCCCAAATGATAATTATAAAATGGTACTCTGACAAGATTTGTGCCATCAATTAAGTTATATGTTACATCTTCAAAAAACAGACCGACAAGTTTGAAGCCTAGTTCCTTCTCGTTCGAAATTAAAGACCCGGAAATTAACCGTATTTACGAAAGCATTAATCTCCAAAACAATCACCATATCCATGTGACAGCGTTTGTCACTTTATATGTGGACTTTTGACTTGTCTATGCCATACACCAAGAGCAAGCCCTACTGTTCCAAACGCTCTGTAGGGTCCGGTTGATCTGTGTGTCAGAGGTATGACGTAATCGTAAGGCATGTGAGTGATGTGCAGGTAACGAATTCAATTACCACATTCCTTTGAAGGATTGTTGTAAGTGTCATAAAATATTCGAAAAAAAAACATATCACCACAGACTATAACAGTAGCAACTCAGAAAGATATCTTATCTTTCTTTAGTCAACATTCACCTCATTAATGAACAATTATATTTTAAATAAACGGCTATAATCCTGTCTGAATATGTTTTAAATGTTATCAATGACCTTTTCACTACTTTCTGTCTAGTATGCAAATGTCAACTTGGTTGATCCAACTGATATTTATTTTTCTTGGAGAATTCCAAAGGAAGCCTGAGATGCATGCAGCCGAAATGAGAGTGCACGCTTACTGAGGTCCTCCGACAGAGAGATATCAAATAATTTCCCCCCAGGGAACGTATCACTTATATTGAGGAAAATTACCGTAGCCGATAATGGTTTGTAATGTAAGCGGTTATAGAAAGCGCGGTAACATAAATGAGATCTGTATTTACAGCAACATTTACGGAGTAGGCGGTGATTGAAAAATACGCCAAATGGTCTTGTTAATGTGTTCGCCGCCTCACAAAACTCAAGCTTGACAAATAAAGATATTTTTCCACTTGGTACAGATTTTCACATTGAACTCACTGTAATTTATTCGTACATGTAAGACGACAAGATACGATGGCAATGACGTTACGTGAAACCAAGTCGTCACTATTTACTTTTTTGGAAGGACGTATATCATCGAAAATGGTGACTCGAAAACTTCTGTGTACGATGCTCCAGTCTTGATATACAGTACTTGTGAATCTTAACCTTAGATGTAACTACGCTTTGCGCATACACAGCTACCCGTTACCTATAACTAAGTAATAACCCAAATGGAATAGCAGATTATTCCAGTGGCATGTGGAAACCAAATTAAAAATCAAACACAAATTAGAGGTATGATTGATAACTGGATGTGACACAGTGCTTTTCGGAATTGACGAACACGATACACACACACACACACACACACACACACACACACGTACATATATTTTTTCTGTGTTTATTACTATTGTAATAATCAGGGAATAACAATGTGTCGGGCCTAGTTAAACGTGCAGCAGCTGCTGTTACCGATATTGACCAACGTCCAAAGTAGGCATATTTCTTCCGATATTAGGCCGTGGAACTTCTGACGTTTTTAACATTTCCAATGGAAAAATTATCAACTTGACATATTTTACCGAATAACTTTACTTTGCATTCAAAAGCAACAATAAGTTACTCTACAGAGACATGCAAGCGTATGTGAAATTGCATTGACGCCGCAGTGGTAATTGGCCATAAATTTCAAGCGGCAGAACTCTTACTTATTGGAGCGTAAATGTAGCAAGAGCGTTTCTATTTGCCGTAAAGTTCAAACTCGTTTTGTCGACTGTAGTTTAGCACTGAACAGTTCTGGCAAATTGGAAAGATCGGGTTCCTTGAAAACCGTTAAAAACCATGCCAACGCTGTGTGATCCAATTTTCCCATGAAATCATTATCTCGTTATCTTTGCTGCTATCTTCCAGCAATTTTCAGACTTCCGTGATCTCCACGGCACCCTCACTTCCCCACAGTCACTATGGTAACGATTTCCATCTCATCTCAATCGCCCACTTCTTCCAGTGCCAAGATAACAGTCGGATGCGATTTGAGTGCCACGAAGTTGCATTTTAGCGTAATTGATGAAAAAAATCGCCATCCCTTCCAGGCGGTCTCGTGGACCTCCTTCGTTTGCGAAGTTTTGTCTGTTGAAAAACCACACGGCTACGGACGAAATGGATTACCGATGGTTCATCGACATTGTTTAACTTTGTAGAAAATTAGAGCCACGTCGACTTCCCAACGAATTTACAATTCTATTGCTAGAAATGAAATGAAAATAAACACCGCTTATACAGCCTGAAGACATCTAACTGTTGTCCCTCCAACACCGATATTTTGTTGTGCCTATAGTACATGTAGATGCAGGGCGGTTGGACGAGAGCATGTTGAGAAAGGGGGTTGGGCGAGCGATGGGGTAGAGAAGGAAACGGGGACAAGCTTTATTGGTTCTTTAACTGTCATGTCAATATTCGGTTACACATGCCTAGGTTGTTCAAGTACTGGCATCATTATTCACAACCTAGGTATATTAACTCTAGCAGAAATCTAATAAGGTGCTAATGTAATAAAATAGAATAAAATAAGGTGTATTTTTATGCTTACACGTCAGTCGTTTTACAGAAAGTACGGACACGTCTGATAGAAAGTGAGAACCATGGTATGACCCCTTATCAATCATTCGATTCCCGAGAATCCCAATCACTGGTAGATTCAAATTGCTAGCCCACCTTAGCATTATTATATCCATATTCACGGGCTTCTTTCTTAAAGGAATAAAAGTTTACTGAAGTGTTAGGACAATGTTTGTCCTTTCCTTACCTGTATCTGATGAGTAAAATGTCATTTAAAAATGGTTTGCCCTGAGGTGTGCTTTTCATTTTCGTCGGATTTTCGTCAAGTTATTTATCAGTAACCTAACACAATCATACTATCTGTCTTGGTTTGTATTTTTAGACGAGAAAAATGGAGGTACACAAGTGAAACTCATCATAGACTACGTCGATGGCGGACAAGCGCTTTTTAAACCGTGGAAGTAAGTATATATTTGATACAGAATTTTCATCACTTTTTACTTATTGGACGTCACAGAAGCCTGCACTCATCTTACAAACTGGGGCCATGGTAAGATGGTCTCATCTTACCCAAAGCTATACAAGACGAAAGTAATTTTACATCAGGGACAATCATGGCTGAAATCATGATCCTTGGTCAAAAATAAATGTGACCATTATTAGGCTTCACGTCTTTGACCTGGAATAGTTAGTGATCTACAATTATAGTTGCTTTGGCAAGAAATAGGAAAACTTGGAGAATGGTATGACGTATACCTGTAGTATAGACGGTAGTATGTTGTAAGTTTCTGCGTATGTCACGAAAATCACATGGAAAACATCTTCCACTTATTCAATTCATGGAATATGAAACGTAGAATATTCGTTCCCATAATTTGTAGTTTGTGCCGTTATGGTACAATGACATTTCATTTACATATACAGTGTTTTCTCTGCATTTTTATTGAAAGGGACTCTTTCTGTGCCATTTATCAAAATTAGGGGGGAGATTTAACATTTTAGGGGGCAGACACTTTTGATGTTGATTTTGCCTTCCCAGGAAGCGTTTCCCCGATATCATTACGATCGTCACCCAGTTCGGTTGCGTCGTCTATGTCGCATGCAGCATCCGTACTAACATCGACATCATGATGGTTGTCAACTTGTGATGTGCTCAGCTGCTCTCTATCTTCTGTCGATTATTACACAATGCAAGGGCTGGAATTTTCCCAAATTCCATCATTGATACACACAGTTTGCAACACAATGCTAGAGCTGGAATTTCCCCGAATTCCATCATTGATACACACTGTTTGCAACACAATGCTAGGGCTGGAATTTTCCCGAATTCCATCATGGATACACACAGTTCGCAACACAATGCTAGAGCTGGAATTTTCCCGAATTCCATCATTGATACACACAGTTTGCAACACAATGCTAGGGCTGGAATTTTCCCAAATTCCATCATTGATACACACAGTTTGCAACACAGTGCTAGAGCTGGAATTTTCCCAAATTCCATCATGGATACACACAGTTTGCAACACAATGTGTTTGGGTCATCCTCATGTATCAGTAAATGTAGGCGTCTTTGCTTGGTGTGTTTGGTGCGAGATTTCCGCGTTGTCAGTAACTTTACCAGGGCAGACAGTAGCTCGAAATGCGCAATTTGCGCAATCGCGCAGTGAGAGAAAACCCTGCATATGTAAGTGGTATCCCACTGTTTCATAGCTTGTCAGTCAGTAAAACTTGCTTTTGTCGGATAAAGCGGCAAATTTGCCAAATTTCAAACAAAAATGGCAAACATTCAGCACCACCATTACTATTAACATGCAAAACAGCAACGCATGCCAAAATGTGTTGTAAAAAATGTAGAAGACCAAGCAGATTTCTTATCTGCAGGACCACAACGTGTACACTGGTCTATGATTTTCTCGTAGCCGATGAAGCTTGATAAAGATGATTTAATTTTTGGGTTTCTGTAATTAACTGTTAAGGATATACCTTGGCCATGACACTTGATCACCAAATAATGTCTCTCTACGATTAAAAGAGAGGGATTGCGGTATGTTGTCCAGAAGTTGCAAATAGTGTAAAACTGATGGTTTTTCTGAAAGGATGCTCCGTTTCTTCAACATAAAGTGAAGTGCATCCGGCCAGTAACTGGTAATTATGAATCGGAACAACATCTCATATTTGTTTAGCAGGTGTGTTTCTAGAATGCGTTTTGCCAAATCAACGAGTACTGTTATTCGTTTATCCTTATGTACCGTACCCACAGGTGTGCTGTCATCCAAAATGTGAGCTTCTTCGCGGCCTTCCGCCCGCGTGGTTGACAAGCAGCATCGGGTAACTAGACCAGGGAAAACGTTGAATCTTAGCACCTGACATACTGTAGTCAGTCTTCATTGTGATGATGTCTCGCAAGAGTCGAGAAAAGACTCGTCTTTCCTAGGTTCTATCAGCAGGTTGTATCCGATAAAAGGCTCAAAATGAGCTGGTAATGCCTTAGGGACAAGGAAATTGACTTTATCCACTAACTTTAATGTGTTTCCTGGGGGAAGGAATTAACTGTTGCGAAAGAAAAACAGACAAAAAATCTATCAATTAGCTCAATAATGCTGTTAGCCATAGTGAAGCCAATGGACTGCGCGACCGTAAGGCCGACGAGTTTGTGTACACTTCAGGTTGCTGACGTGCGCACTGATGTGCCCTTAAACATGTCACAATTTTTCCTTCCAAAGACAGTATTTGTAAAGTTTGATTTTAGCAATATTATGTCAGCGCATTGTCAAGCCACAGCTTTATTTCTGCTCCACAATATCAGGGACACAATCCGTCTTGTGGGAACGCCTTCACTCCTGCTGAAAGTGCTGCAAAGAGGCATGTAGCTTCTAATAGTGAATTGATGCAACTACTCCAACCATGACAATTTTACATTTTCGCTTCGTGTAAGTTTTTATATTATTCCGAAGTTGGTCTAACCTCGATGAATTGAAATGCGATTACCGTGTGTTCGATACTATTTTTCTAATTTTATTCCAAAGTTGATTGTTTTCATTTTATGATTTAAACCTCAGTTTTCGGCAGGCAACAGTTAATCGAACTACGTCCAATTTTTATATTCCGCAGCATACATAACTATTTCACGGGACTTTGCAAGGCTACCTCAATCAACGTTACGGTCCAGTGTAATGAAATTTAAACTAAAAGAAGTATTTTACCTAACTTTTCGGGATTTTAGGAAGGTTATTTTCGGTGACACCATAGCGGTGTCACCGTCATTCATATAATGCCCATGATTTTTCAAGTCTTCATTTTTGTCAAAATATACAGTACAATCTATTACAAACATTAGAAACGGTCGGCAGGAAATATGAAAAAAATTATTGAGAAAATTCATGTACTTGTTATATTGCCGCCATTTTACGCTCAGTAAATCAGAAATGAAACCATGAATAGTGAGCAGCAAATACTCACTTCAATCATTTAAAGATGAAAAAACCATCTCCACGTGAAATAATAAGGTCACAACTGGTAAATCTAGACCATTTGTTATTTTTTGCCTAGAATTCAGTATTCGTGTAGTCGATGTCTGTGCAACCATAAACTATAGCTAGATCAAGTGATCAGGTAAATTTTCTAAGTTGGTATATTGGCGATGTCCCAAGAATATTTAGAATAAAATGAAATACCCCGCTCCACATTTCACTACCGTACTGTGCTGTTGTATTTATTATCCTATAGCTAGTAGATATTACGATTTGTGTTATGTAAAATTTGAGTACAGTGACATGCAGTGTAATTCATCGAGCAAAGAGAAGACAACTTGTCCGGGAGAGATTGATATTCACTCAAACTTCTAGCACAGAAGTCGTCATGTTATTAACCTCTCCGGCTGGTTGGATGCAATTTGTGAGTCCGAGACAGCAGGATCAACTTCACGGCTCTACGCCTGAGCGTTGCCCGTAACGACCATCCTTGTGGCGCTTACTGATCAAACATTGGTGTCCTGCCCGTGTCATTTGACCTACTGTCCTCTGCGGTAAACCAACCCGGATTTCGCACTAACCACCGTTAATGTTGGTGAATTACATCTTTAGTGCGTGGTCCATAAATTATAGCTTCTGATAATGCAAGGCACAAATCATCGTATTTTCACGTCAAGTGCTTCACATACTCCATTCACTCGGAAGTAGACTCTCGCCATCAGAGACGCAACCGATTACGGCATACTCTGTGTACCAATCACCAGATCTAGGTTACTAGTAATTCTTTTATGGGGAGATACTGGTATACCCTGAATAACTCTGTCTTCTCTATCATTTTGAATATGATTCGACACACATAGAGACAAAGGAAAATCAGACAATAGACAGACAGACAGTCAATCTGAGAGGTATTTATTGTTCAAGGGGCGGTTTTATTCATGGACGACTTAAAATGGACACCACTCTACGAAATGCTGAGACCCGACCTTTCCTTACCGTCTGTCGTAAAACGTCCTCTGCAGTAAAGAAATAGATTAAATCTGTCAATCAATGAAGACATTGAATTGCTTAATTCGAACACGGGTAACATTGCGTGTCATCTCGAACCTGTAAATCAAATTTGCATAGGTAACAATTGTGTAAAGTCTTCTGAGCAATGTCGATGATGGAGAAATTGACGACGCAAAACACAATTTTAGAAGAGACAAATTAAGAATTCTTATCACATGATTACGCAGGCCTAATTCATCAATTTTGTAAAAAACCGTAAAGCTGATTATAGATCGTAATTTAATGTTTAAAACATGATGTTTGGCAATGTGTATGGCACTGACTTAAGTTCAGATATATTGTGCGAGGGCGTTGTGTTCGGCCGGTAATAAACCGCCTAATTCAGCATAGATGCTCACTACTTGGTATTCTGGCCATCGGAATATACAGAGGTCTCTCTAAAGCTTTTCAGATATCTCGATAGTGTTCATGGTATTACTCAAGGGTACTTCCCTCCCTTGTTGACAAAACAAAACATTGTTGACCTGTGCTGTTACCGCAGTACCCATGGAAACACAGTCGTCTTGTTTCCCGTAGCGACAACTATTCAATTGGGTCTTTCAAATTTTGATTGTTGCTGAATTTCTGTCCTAGTTCATAAAACGGCCGTTTCACATTTGTTACCAGCTTTCAAGATGATTTTGTTGTAATAACCAAAGTAATTTTCATTTTATTTTGCAGAGTTCCGAGGGATTATCAGACAATACCAGATCACTTTTATTTCTCAGATATCGAACGCCACAATGCGGAAATCGCGGCCTTCCACTTAGACAGGTACATCGTGATTTTATCAATTTTCGCCATTGTTGTTTCAAGTTACACAGTCGATATCAGTTCCACCATTGATAAAAACTCTCAATTTACAAGTACCATAAACACTGCAATTGAGAAGAAAGCAGGAATTACATGTAGGACACCTTTGTAGTTCCGCCAGTTAAGTTTTCACGATGACCGTTTACCGCGTTTGATGATAGATATAATTGCAACGAAAAGAAACGCGTTTAACCAAATTAGATATTTTTTATCGTTTAGGATACTTGACTTTAGAAGAGCGCCTCCACAGGTCGGACGGTGGTTGAATATGACAACTGAAATTTACGATCTCGCCGATTCTTCCCTTCGAAAAACGTTCTTTCGTTCGCCAGGTGAGCGACTAGAGACATCACGTCAGATTTTAACCCGCTACCTCATGTTATTCCCAATAACTCGAATTTGGCTCGACCGATATTGTTTGCTGGACGTCATATCTTTTTTATACAAACATCAAATTTCTAAGCTTTTGCACGAATTGCAAACACCGCCTTGTTATCATCATTGCTTGGTCTACTATGAAAGATTGATTGAACAGTCATAGTGGACAATTAGCGTGACACCGCATGTCTCGCCATATTTTGTTTGGCTTCTGAAATTGTAGAAACCATGTGCGTGAGCAATGAATCAATATTTGTTCAGTTTTCAGTATGGTTTACGATGGAATCTGTAATGCCTCTTGAAATATGGTCAGAAATACGGTGTAACTATTTGCTTAATGTGATCTGCGTTTGTTCTGCTCCCATGTAATTATTTTAAATTCAAGTGAGTTTGAATTTTCCAGGGCAGATATTTCTATAGCAATGTTTTGTTGTTCTATTTGATACCACACTATTCCGCTAACTTGAGTTGACAGATGGCTGGGCAGGTCTTAGCGAAGCGCAATATCTTCTCTCATACGAAGAGATAAAAATTGCTGTCATGGACATTGTTTTGGTCAATTGGAGGTCGCGTACGATGCTACAATATGACGAAAGATCATTCTACAAAACATGAATTCAACCATACACATCGTAGGGGCTGATAAAAACTTCGCGTACGGTACAGTTAAAGGGAAACAATCGTCGGAACTACGCCTGTGCGAGTTTATTGTTTACAAACAATGTATTTCGTGCACGATATCTAGATGCACCTCATCATCATAGCTGCAACATTAAAATTATACGATGTAGATTATGACAGACATGTTTAACTTCCATCAATCACCATGTGGTCGTATGGGTCCCATACGACCTTTGAGTGCAGTTCCGACGACCGTATACCTTTAAGTGATAACAATTAAAGTACACACTGTTCGAGTTCGTGGTTTTAGTTGTCGTTTGTTTCTTTTCAAAGTTTCCTTATATAAAAAAAACCAAACAGAAACATCGACTTCGTCTCTTTAAACGAAAACAAATGACAGAACTATTACTTGCATTCATTATTTTATTATAAACTCTTCTACTTCACCGATCTTACAACATTTCGTCTTCCCTTTCAGCCAACAATCTGTGTTTCGTTGGCCACTGTTCATACTACTGTCAGACGGAGACAGCAGTCTGTGGACATCCTGATATGATAGAAGGCTCCTTTGCGGCCTACCTTCCGCCATTTAAAATGGCGCCCAGAAAAACATGGCGACATCCATGGAGGCGATCGTATAGTAAACACAGGAAAGCTATGTAGGTTACATAAATATCGTAGCATATAGATGAACAAATAGCTGCGCATGCATGTTGTCAGCCGCCCATCAATATTTTCGATCCCTCGAAAATTTGATTTAACTTCTTCGACCCTCGGCATCTGCACAATAATACGTGATGGTAAATAAAAAAGCAATTCTTTAGATTTTAACTCAAATTCAAATTCCTTTGAAATATAAAATTCCTGCGTCAAAATGATATCGATCGGTTCTACTCTTTAATGATCTATCGTGAAAAAATACAGTCACTATAATTGAACCATATTACCTTCCCGGTGTTACCACTTACCCTTTTCCCATTGTGTGACCGGTATATTGGTATAGTGTTAATGCTGTGACAGAGACAACCCTGCAACTTTCTCCTTTGCGCCAAATTAGAAAGAAGCTATAAACCTCTGACCTAGTAACCACTAACAATTAAACAATATGTGTTTCATACATATATAGGTATTTCGCTAAATTTCGCTCCCCTTTTCTGTTGTGTAGATGGGAAGATGATCCCGATTACTGCCAAGAAGTTCGGACGAAACATCCATACAACACTGGACGTCGACTGTTAGACCTAATGGATTTGGCAGTCTTTGATTTTCTGACAGGTAAATGTCCACTATGGTGTAAAAGAATTAGATATGTCGATACGATTAGGTAAATTATTGTTAATATTAAAATTATTCAAAAAAGGTGACACTAAACAAATTCTTTAGTGCTAGTACGCATAAGTTATAAAATTACATTCGTCAGATATTTGACAGCTTTGTTGAAGAACGAGTTGAATATTCGACATAGCACGTTGAGAGTGGCGAGGGCGCTGTTGTTTGAACACAGTCACGATCGTCAAGTACGATCCCCTAATAATGATATATCTCGTATGACTGTCCGTGCGTTGTATTAAGCGAGTTTCTCTTAGTTGAAAGGCAAATAGTGTCATCTTATCATTTTCATATGAGGTTATCGCTTTGTGAGCAGGCCAATTTTCCAAAATTCTTGATGTTCACGTATTCGGCTTTTCCACGTACTCAGTAGACTTTTCCATGTTTCTAGGCAACATGGATCGTCATCACTACGAAACATTTGAAAAATTTGGTAATTTCACATTTCCCATCCACTTGGATCAAGGCAGATCGTAAGTATTTGTCCAAAGTTTAATATCTACTTAATTTTATGCCCATTTACTATCATGAACGTCCTTGTTAGGTATAAAATCCAGTCTTCCGTACACCTGAGACCATTTGGCATGTGGAGCGAGACAGTGTCGACAGAGTGGGAAAGGCAAGGAGAGATGTAAGACGGGTAAAATGCAAAGTGATTCATTAGAAATTTCGATAGACAGGACAGTTATGAAAATAGAAACAAATTTGTGAAACAAATGTGTCATTAAAACATCCGTAGTGATAATTTTATTTTTCGAAAAAACTCATCAAGTGTTAGAAGTAAACTTTGACACCCGTTTTTCCGCTTCAGATTTGGAAAGCATGCCCACGATGAAATGTCAATACTTGTACCAATAGTTCACTGCTGCCTGTAAGTATGATTTGATCGATTTTAGTCTTTGATTGCCGCTTCATTGTTCCTCAACCGAAAACCAGTTGCAATAGTGGCTGGATTTCCCAGCCGCCACATTCTGAGCCCGTTACGACTTCAATATCCTCTATATCGTGGCATGCTTAAACTAGGGAGGCATCACTTTGTTTTTCTGGTTTCGATTTCGAATCCATAATTCCACTTGCATCATGGGACTATCCTGCTCGTTGCACCCGAAGTTATTCAATTGAATAGCCACACCATCAACCATTCATCATTTCAGTTGTAGTCCCATAATGTTTTAGTGAAGAAATGTAACGTTTTCCACGCTTGGTCTCGTTTCCAACTTTGTGTCACAGAATGAGGAAATCAACATACCAGCGCCTACAACTCCTAGCAACGGATAGGTACAGACTTAGTGACGTCATGAGAGATTCCATGTATCACGACAAAATTGCGCCAGTATTATTCGAGCCCCATTATGATGCTCTGGACAGGCGACTGTTAATCATTTTGAGAACAGTCGATCATTGCATTACACAAAGAGGCAGCTCAGCGGTTTTGCGTACGGAACCATTAATACAGAGTTACAAAGAACCGACGTCAAGAAACCAAGCCTGGTTCTGGTGAAAATACTCTTGCATATCTTCAATCAGTGATTTCCTCGCCATTTTCTCATTTCCATAATGTTTGCATTGTCTGAAATCTGCATTTATTGTCATTTTATCGTTATTCGTAATGTTTGCATCGTCAGAGATATGGCTTTCCATTGACATCTTTTTACGTCTTTTGAAATACTTAAAGGGCTAAAGGGACTTTAAGCTAAAATAACTCACTGAATGAAATGTTGACCGGAGTTGTTTTACATCTTTTGAGGAGGGATGGCAGATATTATTGGGTACTCGTTAGCGGCAAATACACCAGTGAAAATTGTTAGCCGTATGCGGAAAATATCCGTTTCCAAACTAGGTTGAAGGCGTACTTTAAAAATTCAATCTATATACAAATCAGGAAGGTTGGTGACTACGATACAACAAACCGTCCCTGTGTACTTACAGCTAATTCATATATATCGGGGATTTTCGCAAAATTTAGAGTTTATATATCGGGGATTTTATGGCAAGGGAAAACAAAATTATTGTGGAGATTCGTAGTGGATGTGAATAGAAAGGTGTCTGTCGTAGTCTTCTGTCACCCCTATTTAATTGCTTGTAAATGCAATATACTGTAATTGATAATATCACTGAACTATTCAACAACGTATTTTTATTGGCTAGGCCTTACATATCATGTTTAGGGCCTGAAGAGAATATTTTTGATGAAGTCGTGGGGCTTTCCCGCTAGTAACTCAAATGTTTCTGAGAGCCATGCTTTGATTGGTTCATTTGTCGTTGCATATCATATTTACTAACCAATCAAACAGTCGCATTGTCATATTAGAAGACCCCGATTAAGGGCTTCCTATAGCAGTACTGGGCACGATTATTTTGCCGCGTAACGTGGAGATTCCGATCAAGTGCTTTGCTTTTCCGGTCTGTGACGATTAAAAATATAACCAAATATTCTTAGCCAGATATTTTAATTATCAATCATGAAAAGTGGAATTTATAACAAGATTCGAACAAAAATTAAACCAAATTTTTACCATTGGATTAAAATCCAACTCCTGAATATTCTTGCAGCTCAATATCGGGGTTTTTCAAGTGCAGCTCTGTGTGAGATTTATTCACGTAGTTTCCCAGTTTTAATGTTACGCACGTTTGAGACTCTTCACAAGCATGCCCCGACTCCTGAATAGTCCAGCATGGAATAATGGTATCTTTTGTCAAATCGTATATTTCATTCTTGCTAAGATTTCTGTATTCAATACATTCGTCTACAAATTTTAATCAGATCGGATGATAAAAATCGGCGAAATAGTATGAAAAATTCATCACCCGCTTATGTAGTTGATTTATTTGCACACCAGATGCACAATTCTGGCCTATGATCATATTATATTTCTTTGAGATTGATTTCAGACTGTTGACTCGTAATAAAAAAGGGGTCGTTAAACTGACGTAGAAGTTATGTAGCTCTTTGGTGGGAAAGTCTTTTAAGTAGCGTATTTGAGACTAGTTGAACAATTTTGAAGGGTGTTAAGATAGCGTCCTTCAATGAGGGAAAGTATAGACGGTACTCTCTGTCAGTAGGACGAATCGTCATTTACAAATAAATTGGAGGGAAGTATTAAAATGTGGAATTTTAGGAACATAGTTTTAAAGGCAATAATGTTATCACGTTGACGAGACGACCAAGTCAGAATGTTGACGATAACTTTATTTTCAATTTCCTTCTTATGTTTTGGTGTCTGGAAAATGTATTTCCAGAATACGAGAATCGTTTGGAATTAAGCAAATTTTAAAGAATATATTTTTAGCGAGAAAGAATGATCGAGAAATGTTCGGAGACAAATACTTAATAGAAATCGACCAAATTTGTACTCATGACGTGTCTCGTCGCAGGTTTTGATTTTTCAACTCAATACAACAACACAGTAGCAAAAAAGAGATGTAGAATACTGTATTTTGACCAAATCTTTATGCAATTACATTTGTTCTCATCTGTAAGTCATATGTCAGAAAAAGTTCCAAGGGTTGCTCTCTCATATATAATTGGTACGCATGCGTGTTCCCATTTTTGAGGTAAAGTTAGAGTTGTTATCATTTCTCAGTTGGTGAAGGGAAATTTGACGAAGAAAAGTATATCTAACATTTAAATATTTGATTATCGTTAATCTTTAAAACTGTCAACAGGCTGTTTTGCGTTCTGATTAACTCCCAGACGTTGTCCAATCTGTTGTCTCAAATATTTGGGAACAAGTATGAGTACCCAGCCACACTTGAAGTGCCAACGCTTGGAAAACAATGATGGATGATGGATTTGCTGTTGGGTTTCCGTCTGATCTTCATTTTCGCATCAAGAGAAATAAATTGCAAATGATATTTTAACAAATTTATTGGCTATGCTTGATACCTTCTTTACTTTTCTGGAACTTCTTTACATCGTATCAGATAAAGGACGTGGCACGTTTGCTTACGAAATCTTCAAGAACACAGATCCCCAAATCGTCACAAACGCACTTGTTAGTTTCACGTAATTATGCGTGCCTCTGACGGCGTGCAGTGGACGCGTAAAGTGCGAATCCTTTGGTTTAGTTGTGCGTTCAAGATGATTTTGCGTAATCTTTATCAAAAGATTCGAAATTAGTGTATTTTTTAAAAATAGTCTTTACATGGCGACCACACATACCTCTTTCTACCCTCGATTTTTCTTGATACAGTGATTGATGGGGTATAAAGAAATTTTGTCGACGCCTGAGGCGTCAGATAAAAAGTGGAATGATTCGAAGTACAACAGGCTCTTAGGGCCTGTTCGAGCCCCCTTTCGTCTGATAAACTGGTAGTTTTGTAGATATTAGAGCTGACTTCTAGCAGTGTGACCATCTACGGCTGTTCACAGTTCACAGGTCACGTGGACACAGCATATTAACATCGTATTTTCCAACTTTTCGCTTGTTTAGCGTTGTACAGGGCATTAAACTAGTCATCGGTAAACTGATAAGCTCATAGGCCTCTGTAATAATACGTTCATCCGGAATGTAGGCGGCATATTTGCTACACCCTTCTTTTGCATGACACGATAACAAATTATTTTACCAAATTTATTTGTTTGTTATCATTATTGCATTTACTGAAGCCTAAAAACAAACCAAGAACGTATATGATATCACTGCCCACGTTTTCTAAAATAACGTTACTGCAGACTTCCTTCGCGACAAACGCACACATGTCAGTTGAATTGAAAGTTGAAAAACCCGAATGGGAAAAGAATAAAGAAACAATTCCAGTTTGCCGAAATTGATAAACTCTGAGACTTTCGAGGCGAAATTGCACGATAATAATTTTTTAGCAACATTCATTTTCTTGATAGTGTCACATTCTTGTTCCTGTCCCGATACGATGCAGCCCGAATTTCAGTCTACTCAACAACACAACGTGAAAATGTTCAGACACCATAAGAACTGTCCCAGATAGTCACACAAGCTCAGCAAATAAAATCCGAAGTGTTGATGTCAAAAGAGAACGTTCGGAATCAGCCAGCGAATGAATGATAATACTCAAATGCTAGCACACGACGTCGTCTAGTTTTGAGTGAATTTATAATAAGTGATAAACCGAATATTAAGGTGGAGCTGCATGTTGCCAACGCAGTTTGTTTTTTAAAGGAATATTAAATTTATCATCTGAGATGACAAGGAAACCCCGTCATACAATATATTTTCAAAAAGCGGAGAATCTGAAGTTTAGTATGGTAGCAATAAT
>LD342927.1:133882-169326 GCA_001465055.1 Ptychodera flava | reverse complement strand
ATTCGTGACTTGTTCAATTTCGGCTGGACAAACTAATGGTTTTCTGTCAAGAGAAAGCAACTTTAGTTTGTGGGAGAGTGAGTGACTGTATGTTTGCCTGATGACACAATCGTTAACTTTAGACCACGCTAAGCGTGATCGATCAGGCAACAAATGGAAAGTAGCGACGGAGAGTTTTAAATTGCACACAACTGGGTAGTGATCTGATAAGTTCAATGCATCATCATCTAGTACTTGACACTTGGTAACATTGTCAGCTATACTCTCTGGAATCAATATATAGTCAATTGTCGATCGATGCAAGCCATCTGAGGAACAAAAAGTTTCAACTGGACCATTGCAAATGTTAAATAGGTTAACTGGTTGAAGGTTGCAAGAATCGGCAAACTGCTGAAGAGAATACTCTCTCGTTGTGACAGGATTTACATGTCGACGTGGTCCTGCTAGAAACAAAGTTTCAAAATCATGAAGTTTCGCGTGAACTTTCCTGACTCAATTCTCACGCAAATATAAACACTGCATAAGTGGGTTAAATGTTTATTAGTGCCGCGGCCAGTTCGGAAGTGTTCGTGCATCACATCGTAAGTGCCTATGTTTTGAACATCTCTGCCAGCAGCATGCTCCCTCCGTTGCTGGGATACAAAGATGCAGAGAAGTGTGTTGCAACATAGGCAATAGCTCTACTGTGTATGGTTGCAACAAGCTGTTTTGGCATCGCTTGTCAGCAACCTTCAGGAGGAAGATCAGTCAAAGCACACGTTGGCATCCTGGGAGTCGAGGAAGAGATGAATACTTATAGAAATGCATGACCAGGCCTGCTGAATCGGTGTATACCCTATTGTTTCTCATTTCACTGACCAGATATTCACCATAAAGGGACACTTGTGGTAGTTGGATTATTCCTCATTTTCATAAACAGGAAACATCAGAAGTTTGGGAAAATATCGTCATATATCATTTTGAGTATGACCAGTCCAAAATCAGTTCAAAAGTTGTACGGGGCCATCCTGGCGAAGTGTTGACATTATGTGATCGGCTTTCTTGCTATGGGTCGTCACTACTCCGTGGTGAACTCATCGTGATCTCGGTTTGGTCGTAGCTTTCTCTGTTGAATCCGCCTTTTCAGCCAGCGCTGACTTCGGCTTTGCTTTCTTCTTTGGACTCATCCTGATCTCGGCACCAAAAACAATGTGTGGGATTGTTTGTGAAGCAGGATTTTTTTGAGTTTAAGTGATGGAGACGGCTCTATCTCTGTGTAATATTTCTCAACAAATGGCCATGATTAGACCAGACTGTACTTTTTTATAGCACACGAACATATGCTCTATAGCACGTCATCAACTGTGAAGGAGGGCCAGACTATGGTCGAACGTAATAGTGAAATAAATCTCTCTATTATAATACCTCTGGATGAATGAATGAATGAATGAATGAATGAGTGAATGAGTGAGTGAGTGAGTGAGTGAGTGAGTGAGTGAGTGAGTGTAAATACATCATTTTTAAAGTTACTAAATTCTAATATGAGTGTATTGTCAATTTCGAATATTGTATGATGACTTGAAATCAAGGAACGTTTATGGCCCAAAGCCTATAGTTATGACGAAAGTGGTTTGTGAGTGTTTGCTTTCTTTGCCTGTATGGATATACCAGAATGTGTATGTGCATGTGTGAACCGGTCAGAAATTCTTCATTTTATGTGAATGATAGGGCATCGAACACCTCAGGTTAATTGAAGCACAGATATGTAAACTCGTGGAAGATGAAAACAGCAGGGTAAGATATATTCTGTTATACCACTCTCCGCCTCGTGCCCATTGTTCTAACCATGCTCTCTAATTTCCATAACCGAATATTTTATTATATACCACCTGGCTTTCTTTTGTTTAAAAAGTGTCCAGTTCTTTTGTTTAAAAGTGTCCGATTTACTAGTAAATCGGACAGTTCTTTTGTTAAAAACTGTCCGGTTTACTAGTAAATCGGACACTTTTAAACAAAAGAACTTGTAAAATGGACACTTTTTAAACAAAAGAAAGTCACGTGGCGACGAGTAAAAAAAAAACAAATGCGAGACATTATACCAGAAGAAATTTATTTCACCATCAAGTACAGAGTAAAGACACTTTAAAAGAATCACCGGACTGAATTAAGTTTTCACGACTGTACATCTCAAAATCAATTACAGGTCACCGTGAAATAACGGTATTGATTGCAAATATCACTTCTGTGTTAAGGTTATTGTTATCACGATCATTCGAAGCTGAAATTTAAGACTTCAAAGTCAGTTGTCAAACACTGAATATGAAGATTTCAGTCGCCTTTGGTAAAGTTAAATCTAGCTACAGGCAAACACACACGCAGTACCACAGTCATTGTGGATTTACACGTAATTTTTTTTGTACTTGCAGTTTCTGTTGCGCTTTTCTCTGACGTGGCTGTGTAGCTTGGTCTTCCGATTGTGGCCGTTAGCACTGGCGTGACAGGGGGGACTGTCCTTTTCCATCTTTGGCTTTGGTAGTTGAAGTGCACCGGATACAGCTTTCATTTGTACTCTATCCGCCATATCGATATACGTAGAGCAACTCGGCAATTGCGTGTATGCTGCTCAGAGTTTTCGACCCAAATGAGCAAAGCGTGACTCTAACGTCGACCTGCAAACACCTTTTCACTTCTTTCAACCAACCAATCAATCAAACATAATTCATACAATTCAAATCAAACCAGGTGCTCAACCACGTCACCGCACAACAATAGCAACACATGTCAACTTTGTTTTATCCAATCATGGGTTATTTTTTTATGCTTTCGTTCAACAAGGTGTCAAAAAGCGTCAATGTTTTCCTGCCAAAGTTTCAACTTGCACTGCACTAAAATTACAAATAAAAACTTTCGGCGTGCAAACAAGGCTCTAAAACTCGGCAAATTCGTGGTGTAACACGGTAAGCGAACTCGTAGTCGGCGGTTTACGGAATTTAACGGTACAGTTTGCCATAAAACTCCTCGGCCCTGCGGGCCTCGGAGTTTTACTGGCAAACTGTACCGTTAAATTCCGTAAACCGCCTCCTACTCGTCCGCTTACCTATAGTAAAACAAGTCTTCTTAATTAAATCAGGTCTATATGCATCAGGAAATACTGGCATATCGATGTTGTAAACAGTGCTTTTTTGGAACATATGCCTAGAGAGATGATTCAACAACACGTGCACTGGACTGATAAACGAGATACTTTGTTACCCCCAGCAACACCTTTCATTTCAGTCAGGCAAATATCAGGACGGCCATTGCCACAGCATTGACATATAGGCAAAAATTAATTGTTCATCACTCTAAAATGTCTGAATGGTAAAGTTGTAAAAGCTGAAACACATCCAACTACTCTTCCGTTTTGAACGTGTGTAATTGTCAAAATATATGGAAACAATAGGCATTGCTTCACACGTAAACGTAAGAGAAAATTCGAAGGGGGATGTGAAACGGTAGAGCCATAGATTGAGGTATCAGCAACTTTTAAATACCTAAGTCATATCATGAACAAACATTGCATTGCATTAATACCGGCAAGGTATGGTGGGGTGAAGGTTTTCGTAAAACAATTTAATCATTGAATAACACACAAATCAAACATCTCCATGAAGCGTCACCACTACTAATAGGCATGTTACGAAGATAAATGCCAAGCACAGAATTTCGTGATTTATACTTGATATCAGTGAAAGACAGATTTTGAACTGCCAGTCCGTCCCCTCCCCCTTACATCTACATTGACTGAAATGGGCGCACCCAGCGACCATAATGTCTACAACCATTTTGAAAAAAATGCTCATATTATGCCGCAGTTTACGGAATGTTTGCCAACATTTTAGCCAAGTTCTTGTTTTTAAAGAACACGTTCGACACAAATTGGTCGCTCATCAATTTGACTTTCGAAGAGGTGTCAAGGCGCGGAAAAAGGAAAACTTAGGTGTAGTCACCTTAATCGCCATAACAGTCAAAATAGGGCTATTCATGGCCAGTTATTCACTTTGTTTAGGAAATGTTCTAACAGGTTACCTGTATCCATTTCAAAAATGGTAGTCACATACCTTACAGTCAATCTTGCTAATCGCATTATTCTTACTATCTGTGGCGTGCATAAAATTATCAATCGCTCACTTAATGAAAAAATATGAATATTTAGATCATTATTTCGCGAGAAAATGTTTTTTAAGTTGTAACAAAACGTTGATTTGTGTTCATTTTTGTCGCCTGAATAAACGACACAACCAGTTAAGACCCATGTGATATCTCCCTGTAGGTGTTCATTGCGCCTGAGTTATTGAGTAAGTGAATGAGAGAGCGAGAAAGTGGTAAAGAAAGCGAGCAATCGGAGTAAATGTAGTTTTAAATTATTTATTTTAGAAGACAAAGCAGATGACCATTTTAATGATTTGAAATAATCGTGAAGGGGCACACACCTAAGACATGCCTCGTCACCATCCCAAAACAAGAAGGCTTGGATGGATCTTCGATTTCCAGCCTGGAATATGATAACAGACAGAAAACTAGTATTATCGTTGTTTGTAGATTACAAGTCCTACAGGTCCTCCCAAATGTAAATGTAAAACTCAATATCCAATGTAGTGTCACAATAAACCGTGGTTGCATAGCGCCTCCTTGCAGAAAATATTCATACCTTGCAATTCTTTTTTCCTCTAGTTTTGTTTGTTTTTTGGTGTTGGGGTCGAACATCTCATCAACGCAAAGCCATCACTGTTATTGCTGATAGATTCGTGAAGAGTGGTCGCCATTATTTTACAGATTTTTGTCTACAATCATGTGTTGTGGTGTAAAAAGGTTTGTTAACTCACCAAAAGAAGTGGATGTGAACAATTCCGTTTCTTGTTTGAGGCGAATTGTAGAAATGACGCTATTTGTCCGTATGCTGACAATTTCGACACGCATGTGCAATTGCAATTAGCCTTTTTTGAAAGGAAAGAACAATTTATTCACAAAAAGCAATTTTGATAGTAGTTATATCTACCATCAACACGAAGCGTAATGTCTACATAACTGTCAGTTAAGAAAACGAAAAAGTCAAATCATTGTTTTCAAATACAAAGTGACGATCAATTATACCAATAGTGCAGTTTAACCGTCAAATGAGTTCAAGGTGCATCCTTAACCACCAAGTCTCACCAGACACAAAAATTTACAATAAATTCAGTTGCAGCATAATTTTAACCCCTTTACTACCAGGCTTAAATCAACGGGTGTCAATGAAACCTGTAAGTTTAAACCTAAAGAAGAAAATGAGTAAAGTTCGAAATAATCACTGCTGTCATAGCGATTTGCCTGTCCTTCTCAGTTATCTTAACTCTTTTCTAAGCTGCCTTTATCTCGTTAAGATGACTTCTGAAGTCTGTCTCGGTCTCTCTGCATGAAAATCGATAACATGTGGTGCAAAAATATATCAGGAGTGAGGCCTAAATTTTTACGCAAGATTTGAATAAGAAAGCAAAGAGAAAGTAAGAAAGGGATTAGGTTAAACTCAAGCCGGTCAGCTTTCCCGAATATCCGGTGATTCGACAAATTATGTTTGCTTTCCGGCCAAGTTTGTTTTGTTAGTAAATAAAGTTCATTCTGGAGATAACTCGAGTGACGTCATCGAATATCTGCTGCCAAATAGAAAAGGAAATGTTCAGGGTACATATTCGCTTTGTACAGAAATATTAATGAAAGAGCCCGAACTTATTCAGTTTTGCTATATATGTCAATTCAAGCACCCTCCAAGACTTACTTCAAATAATTTCCCTAAAGTATTTTGACCACATAGGTGTAAGAATATATAAGCTGATAATTTTTTTCACACGAGGTTGCCTTTTTCGAAGTTGAACTGTTGTTCTAATGTCTTGCATCATGTAATGCGTTTCTGTTCACTCTCAATATATCTCGTTTTAGTGCAGTAACCAGACACTGTAATTAATGTACACACTCTCCTGTTGACGGCACAGAAGTAGATTCATATGTCACATTACCCGATTTTGATTTGCAGAAGAACGATATTGGTATATTTCGGAATTTTCCTATTTTTTTCAAATGTTGCTTCTTTTTAAAAATTGTCTAGTTGACGTAATTTTAGTGTACAGTGCTTGCTTTTTATCAAGCCGGGATATCCTACATAGAATGATTTTTCCTGAGTTTATGGCCGAACACTTTTACCACATAATTTTCGATTGCATTTCAAAAGTAAATAATTAAAAGTAAATTTTACAATAGTAAAAGGAGAGCAAAAATGTTTAGCTCTTATAACCTACAAAGAATAAAAGCAGCAATTTTATTTTTTATTATTTCAACGAAATAAAATGTACATTGTATTTACAATGAATAAACCGTTATCTCCATCATCTAATAAAAAATAACCGCAGGTTTTCGGGAGCCGGACTGGTATCTGGTGCTTGCATCCCCTGTTGTTGGCATCTAACGCGGACAACTGTCTATGCAGCTGATCAGGCGTGTGCGGGTCTTGAACTCTGTTCTCGGGACTGTTCAATTACGCCACCGTGCGTCTCCCACCACCACCCTTTGTCATTCACAATTTAACCAATCTGACAAATTAATACTAACTTTTTTATTCCACCGTTCCTTTTTCAACTGCAGGGAGCTTTAAGTATGTAGAAGTCTTTGGTTTATCATCAAGTTGCAATTCAAGTTAAACTGTTGCAACAGTTTTTACTTTTATATCAGTCGAGTTTAGAGAATTTGTTCTAGATCACAACATGGAGGTACCTCCGTGATTGCAAAGTCATTCTGCTTTCGTGAATACCTCAGGCGCCTTGAAATCTGAGTACTGAATCACTGTGAGGTAGTAGCCGTAGTATAGCAGATTTGATCTTCAATGGTAAACATAGCGGGGATTGATAGTATTCTAAATCCTCTTACTGGTATATAGTATTAGTTTTCAAAGACTAGAAATCTCCTTCATCAGATACTACTGTGGACGCAAGGACTGAATCACAGGACTGTGGCGGAATCAAAGTACAGAAAATTATTCACTGTGAAAACGTAGGGGACAAAAGGACGCAGGAGTGTGAAAATCTATAGAAGGGGTGTTAAATTGAGCAAATAAAAGACAAGTGAAACTGGCCACCAGAAACTATAGTAATCTTGATTGGACCTCAAAGTTTGCATTGCGCAAAGTAAATGTCTTTACAAGTTCCTGGACTAGATTCTAATTTCTCAAATATTGATATCTCTGATCCTCAGCAGAGTTTGCAGTGTGCCCATATACGACAGAATATGTTAGACAAAATAAATCCCTAGTGAGGGTACTTTCTTCAACACCGAGTGAAGAGCCGACCAAGTCCACATATCGAAATCATCTACATTTTATTTCGTGAAAGGCTTGCATTTTACGATAACTGGAAAACATTATTTACATGTGAAACTCAGCATGACATCTTACAAATCTCATCTAACAGCCTGATACCAAATATTGGCAACTTCGAGAAATAGTTCTAATTATTAGCATCTTTGACTTTAATTTATACATTTTTTTACAAATGTGAATGTTGACAGGTTTCTACTTTTCATACTTCGTGATCGAGATAGTAAATTTCTCGTCTCATACAGTGTAGTTTTTACACGAGTTTCAAAGATGGTGTTCGATTGGAAAGCGGCTGACTGATCTCCACTCTCATCACTTCATTGAATTTGAAATGTTGGAATTCTAGCTGTAACATAGCAACCACGAGTCATTCATATCACACAGATGCATTGCCAGCATCAATGACACACATTGACTCAAAACGCGTTAGGTTTGGATGTCCTTTTATCGATTTCACTTTGCGACCTCCGCGTTAATTAACTTAGTCTTGTGTCCAACTTTCGCAATCTTGACCGTACCCTGAATTGTTAGCTTCCTGATTTTTCACTACATTAAACATTTCATGTTTTATAAGGTCTTTAGTTATAAGTATCGTATAATGTTCAGCCGTGTTATATTGAAAATGCATGTATATTTGAACAGAACTGTGCCATTATTGTATAATTTTGGAAATATAGCACTTTGCTATATACGTAAAACAAAGTCAAATACTCAAATACTTTTTTCCTCAACACAGTAATCTTCCCAAGTTGCCATAAATAAACATTTAAAAGATTCCTCTGCCCGCTCGCCAAATCGCAACATGCAAGGAAATCGGAGGGAATAAAACCTCTAGGTTAGATAAATCGACGGTGCCTAATTTTATGATAGCTCTTATCGCACGAGTATACAATAGCTTTTTAGTCACCGCAAATTCATCGGCCACCTAAATGATATATATAAATTGTTGATCGAATGCCTAACAATCGGTGGCTTTCAGTTAAACTTGGAATAGGTTTCCGTTAGCTTCACTTAATTATCATTGCATACAGCAAATGGTTAAAACTGAACACGGGATGAAAATCATGACTGGCAGGAAGGAAGGCCAATCTTTGTACGAATATTGAATGGGAAGTTGCGGTAACTTTTAATAATACTCTTTCTTCTTCTTCACAGTGTATATTAAAATACGAAGCATAAGCCTTACAAACAGCAAAGTGTAAGATATACCATGTCATTGTTGAAATACGAATTCTCATCCTAAATAAATTTCCGTGACCAACAATAAACACGTAAAAGCTGTGTTGATAATTAAGCTAGGCACCAGGTATTTGGTCATGATTTGGAAAGTAGAGCAGAAAACGCAACGTACAACCACGACATCAATACTGAAAATGAATCAAAAGTACTAGTAACCGCTGATGGAGCTTTAAATAGAGGTACGCCGCCTTGTTCACAGCATCACTACTGATTGTTTGTTCGTCTTACGAGTAGGATAACAGATATCAACCAGAGTAGTGGCTGGTGGATGATATGAGAATCTCTATTTCTTTGATGAAGATGCTTACAGACGAGCGCGCCCGCTGATGATAAAAGGCTAGATTTCTCTTAAACAATCCCTCCATTTATACATTTAATTTTGGCAAAACATATGGACTGAAAATTGACATCACAAAGTACATAGGTGCTAATTACAAAGTTATTAACCAAGCATCTAATACTCTTTGTCATGCTCGTAAAATAGGCGTGATACGTATTACGACCACGGGAAGTCGGCAAGGCAAATGGAAATGGCTGTCTAAAATTGTCTTTAGCAAAGTGGTACAATCCCAAGCGGACCCGCTGGCCGCAACAAAAGATGGTCAAATAAAGAAAACTACACGCAAGTTATTGAGAACATTTCCTTATTCTTATTGAAGAACGTCAAGTAGTGACAGCAAGAAAATAACTTTACAATATTGAAATTATCTCTACTCTAAGCGTGACCAAGTAACAAAACGTATTAATTTAAGCGTTTAAATAAATAACAGAAAGTGTCCACAGGCGCGACGACGAGAGCTCTCTAAACATGAAACACGCTGGTCCACAGTGCCAACTCCGTCCGGACGCATCAGTCCAACGAGAACAGCCACGTAGTAGCTCGACGCCCAAGTACAATAATCTTCGTAGAAAGTCACAGCATGAAACTCCTACCAATAGGACGTTTCCAAATAACTGCAATGTACTCACAGGAACTCTGGAATCAGAACTTCCTCAGGCGTCAACAGGCACACAAAGTTTCTAGACTGCAGTCACAATTTTGGCACCAGCGGGAAAAAGTCCGTAAAGTCGGCCTCGGTCTTCAAAACTGGGAAACTCAGTGGACGTGGACTTCCGACGATCCCAGCACTTGCGGAAAGTCAAAGTGACGTGGCAATGAACACGTTTATATACGACAAAAATACATTATTCATAAACACCTGGTCACCCAAATAAGCAAAAGAAAACCAAAAGGAATTCAAACTATGTTACCTGGCCACTAGAAAAATGATAGAGGGCGTTTCCCTCGTAACATACGATTTGTCATGCTCGTAAAAGAGTCCATTTACCATGCTCGTAAAATAATGATTACTTCGTTCTAAAGACAGGATGTGTTTTCTGACCACTTCTCCATCCGATTATTACAATTTTATTACCACTAAATGTTGTTTATCAAGAATTGTTTTAATCACCTTCTTTGTCAATGTTTCCAATTAATATATAACTATTTTAATTATGTCGCCCTCGGCACTCAACACTGTTGGTTGTGACAGATAGGGATTTTTCCATAACTTAGGACCTTTCTCCGTCACTTTTCTCCCTAACAACAGAGGTGTAAACACTGTGTTCATCCTCTATCTAGTTAACAAACTTTTTTCCCTCTTTCACATCTGTTTCGAAATCTTCCATCTTTTAGTCGACTGGTCTGATTTACCGACTGGACTGCCTACAAAATTGCTCAAATTTGCAAACTCCTTTTAATTTCTTTATGTTAAAACCTCCGGTCCTGTAGTTTATTTATCTTGAGTTTTTCGTTTAGTTTGATTTAGTAGATTTATTCTCGTGTTTTGGATGTAGGCGACTCAGCTGCTGGCCCTGCCGGGTCATAGATCAACAACTGCGCTTACGAACATTGACGAAAAGTCGAGGTAACTTTGATGCTGTAGTTGTAGCCTTTTCCAAGATTTCGACTGGTTAACACGAATGAGGCGGTTGCCGAAAAAAAAGACCAGCTGTCTCATAATGGTTCTCGAAGACTGAGGGTCGCGCGAGCGGCTAGTCTACGCGCTAACATGGCTTGGCGCTCACGACCGAACAGAGACATGACCAAAAGGGGACAGAGATGAGTGGTCACCGCATTGAAACTACTAGGTTTTCAGATTGAAGATATTTTCAGACGAACAGGGCGGGGTAAAGACCAAGCGAGGACAGCGTATTAGAGGGGTGTCTTTTGACGTCATTCATTTTTTAAAAACAAATTTTAACCAATTTTTGTCCCCTAGATGCAAGCAAAACACGAATAATCGCCGAATTGCTGAAGAATTAGCAATTTAGCGAATAGACGAGGTGTTGTGAAAGAGACAAAAATGTTGCGGGCCCACCCTGGCATAATAAATGAATGCTTCCTTACTGGCCTCGACCTAAAACGGTCGTAAGCAGTTTGTCTTTGAGGTAACACTGGTTAGTATGCCCTCAGTCATGTGGCCATTTAAAATGGCAATCTTTTTTTCGTCATAAAGTACGTGCTCACGTGATCACCATACAGTTCGTTTTCAAGGTACTACCACGATGCAGATAAACGGTAGAGATAACACAAGCATGGCAGTTCTATGAATTTCAAAAATAATGGTAAATACTATAGGCCTAAGGTTAATGCCCAAATACTGGGATTTATCATGCAGCGGAGGTATTGTCCGAGACGCGTAACGTCGTAAACAAAACCGAAGGGTACGATGTACGAGGACATAAATCCCGGGGAACAACCTTATTATTACACACCAATTTAGTCCAACTTTACGAGAAAAAAGTCGAAATTAAGGCGTCTTTTGGATGCTCGTCGCGCACTGTACTGAGCGATCGCGAGCAGACTGGGAACGCGTTGAGCGTGTCCGCTAAGCGCGCAGAAAGAAATTTCAACCCGCGCTGCGCGGTGCACATGGTAGAAATTGTACGTCAGCAGCACAATTTCACTGGAATTCATAGGTTTTGGACTGACCACGATTTGATTTTGGAAATACAGAATGCTAAGACTATATATTTTTGTAAAAAATGTGAAATTTTCTCTTCTTTTTCTCCGTGTTTACGTAAAAGTGTTTTGAGCTCAAAGGTCAAATCGCGTCCAATAACACCTAAAGTTATTGTACTCCGCGTCAAAGTTGTTGGACTCCGCGTCTTCTGATACCGTAACTTACAGTACGACGAAACTCCATAAGTTACAGACGCAGGTGTATAAAAGTAGGTAATATATGTTCCTCTTGTATCAAAATTTTCACGATGACCCCCAATTTTTATTATTGATTTTGAAAGAGAATGATTGGAAGTTTTCTTGTGGAAAGTTTAAAATATAAGTCGTTTCTTTTCTTTTCGAAGCGTCGACAACCTTGATAACTATTTTTGAGAACCATTTTTCTGTGTATTGGCATTTATTTATTTATTTAAACTTTATTTATTGTTGATAACTTGTTTGGCCAATAAGGCCGATCTTCCACACGGCGGTCGGCGATATCACACAAATAACAACACACCAGAAAACGTACAAGCGAAAAAAATAGCAAACACGACAATAAAGCAGAAGCACATAAATGACTTAAGTTTTGTGCTATTTTTTAAGGACGGAGGGAGGTCGTTCAGAGAGAGAACACCTGAGGCTGAGTAGTGTAGATTTTTTCTCATGATTTTAGTTCAAATTTTTGGCAAATAAAAATTGTTTATCGAAGTTTTGCGCATTGGCCTTGGCAAATGGACGTTTGCAGATTGGAAAAGATTCTGCGGATATTTTGGAGACATCCATTGACAATTTGAAACATCTGGACACTTTGTGATATTTTAAGCGATTGCTATGTGGAAGCAGTCCCAATCTTTTGATCAGTGGACTGGTTTCTTGGTCCCATTTTGCCCCACAAACCAAACGAATGGCTTGCTTCTGTAACTTTAAAAGTTTGTTACAGTTCGACTGGTCACAATGTCCCCAAACAACAGAGCAATAGTCCAAAGTTGATTCAACATAACATGTATAGAATAACCTCAGTGCACGTAGGGGTACGAAATGACGTATTCGTCGTAACAAAGCTAATTGACCAGATAATTTACCACACAAGGATGTCACATGATTGTTCCATGAGAGATTACAAATCAAATTTACTCCTAGAGTTTTTTATCGACAACATTAGTCAAAGGGTCACCATTTAAAATAAATCCAAGTTTGAATTTGGTAAGCAAGATTTCTTCTGGTCAGCATTCTGTTAGAATTACACCAGGATGACAGATGTTCTAGGTCAACTGATAAAGCATTGAAGCTCGAAAATGGTTTTTCTTGAGGTAAGCAAGGTCGAGTAACTGCATTCATATCAATATTATTCAGCAAATATAACGGCAAGTCAATGATGAAAATATGAAACAACAAGGCCCTGGGAACCCTGTGGCACTCTGCATAGAATAGATTTTGACACACAGTCTAGAACCAAATTTGAAGATTGGAACAATTTTGATACTAGGAAAAGAGCTTCTGTGAATACAAGTGTTGAAAATTTTGGTCAGAGAGGGAGCAATTGTTTTGGCAGCAAATTTGAGAAACATTCATTGATATTCAAATTCAAGAGCGATTGTTCAACATCTGTGATACTTAGTAAGTGAACGTCACTCGGGAGATGCTCTTGCACAAATGTTTGATTTTTTAAAAGTAGCGTGCTCCTTTGTTGGCTCTGAGTTAGAAACCATTAGTCCGGTTAGAAGATTAGCAAAATAAAAAAAATTCAACGATTTCACTGAGCTTACAGTACACTTCTCCACAACATTCATCCAGACAGGTTATCGAAGGGAACTTTGATGTTGGAATGATTTCTCTGAGTGTACTCCATAGCTTTTAGTGGTGTAATTTTGGTTGAGTAAATTTACGTGATGAGTGGCTTTTCGTTGGAGAAAACATATTTGATTTTTCAAGCCCTTCAATTTAGAAGTAACACCTTGTTTGTTACCTTTGTCTCTCAAACGGACATCAGCATCAATTTCATCCGTCCACCATCCAGGACGTTTCGCATGTTTAACGCGTTTTTTCTTGATTGGAGCATGATCTTCAACAACCTTGAGAAAAAAATCCAGCCAACCAGCTAACATATCACCAGGTTCATGACACGAAATTAGAGTCGACCAAGGGACTAAGCTCAAATCATATTTAAATTAGGCAACGTCAAAGTTCTTCATACATCTTTAAGTGATGGACTGATGTGTGCCGTTTCCTCTGCGTGAAAAATGCTTAGTTTGTGGTCGCCGATATTGTAATTTAAAACATCACAGCATTTTATCCTTTCCGGATGAGAAACAAAGATGTGATCTATAAGTGTTTTAGAACTTGAGGTTATTTTTGTTCGCGACTGGAAACATTGAGTCAACCCATGGCTTGACAAGGAATAGAGCGAGTTTGAATTGTCGCCGCCCATAATGTCATAATTAAAATCACCAATGATAACTATCTGATACTTACTGGACATGATTTTATCGATATCAATATCAAACTAGTCATTGACAGAAGATGTCGAGTCAGTTGGTCTGTAAAAGAAACCAATCAATAAAAGGCGACTATTTTAATTCTGTTGTATTTGCTTTATATATTTTCCAGATGGCTGTTTCTAGGTCAGTTCGAGGTCGGTGCGCCTGGAATATCAGATTTAATGTAAGCCATATACCACCACTGATGTTACCTCCAAGGCCATGTCTCTAGACAGAATAACCGTCAATTTGAAAAGTGAGGTCGCTAAATTTATTCGAAAGCCAAGTTTCTGCCATGCAAAACACGTCAAAGTTTTTTCCTTTGCATTGAAAAAGGCTTTTAATCCCATCGAATTTATTACACAAACTTTTGATATGTAGATGACCTATGCGAAGTCCTTTCGTTGGCAAGTGTAAATTGAAAAAAATTGAAAGATTCACTTTCTTGGTCAATACATGTCGTATCAATATCACAGGCAACATTATGTGATTCACTGGCGCCCGACATTACATTCACACAGGTGTCACATACAATGGTGTAAACTTTCCCAAAGCAAGGCTTTAAGTGTTGTGAGCGCATGCGCACATTTAAGAACGCCTACAGAAGATGGCTGTCACCCGTGGCGTCTGAGCCCGTAATTTGGCTTTCGTCGAGCCCGCAGTGATGACACAACAACTAATTGTTTTTGCACTTTTACACTGAGTCAGTTGGTTTTTGTTCACTTTCTGTCATTGATTTTCATACGTTTAATTATACTGTATCAAGATTATACATGATGCTGCATTTGAGGAATAAAGGACAGAAATCAAAATATTATGAGATGAAAATGAAAATTTATTATTTTGGAAGATAGGAGATAGAAGGGGAACGTCTGAACCCTGGTACGAATTCTGCTGGCGCCTTCTGAGAAAACAGTAGTATGACTTGGGGAACACCAGTAGAATTTACCGGGTTACTGGCCTAAACAAATAGTTAAAATGTACTTGTCCACTTTCAATAAGTGCACACATACTGTGTATATTTATTTGCATTTCAAGGCCACAAGCCCAAATACAAAGGGGTCTATACCTGCACAACAGAAAATATGCAGGAAACGCTAAACTATCATACTCTAAGCAAAATACTGCAATAAACTAAATAAAATACAAATAAATAAATAGGCATTGAGCGGGAATATACTAATAGTTACACATTTTCAGATGACTTCAAAACTGATTGTATTTTTTAAAGGCCTTGTAGGCATAATTGCAAAGCTTAAAGACTTCTGTAGGGTCACATTGTCTCGTTGATTCAAAAACTCATTATAAGGAAATTTGCTTCTTTAGTTCCATCACCTGGTATATACTGTTTCTGCAAATTTTCCGTTAGAACATAATTTACAGTGTCTTGATAAACATGATAAAGAGTCAATGTTGTGATGTCTCCCTTCCTCTATTGCAAGAGGGAGGGGAGAAGATAAAATGCATGCAAAGATTTGCAAAGTACTGTGATAACAGTAAAGGTTAAAATATGTGCCTTCACTCAGACTTTCGTCAAGGACTCTTCTAAACCATTCTCTTTCAAAATCAAGAGTACAATCAGGGGTCACCATGCAAATTTTGGCACTTAGAGAAATAAATTACCTAAGATTTACCGATATGTTAAATTCAAAATGGTCATAAGGTCTGCGTATACCATATAGGTATGTAATTTGGGTTTTAATGTTAGATATCCATTCTATTATTGTTTCATGATATTTGCTATTCTTGTTTCAAAAGCTGTAAATGAATATTGCCTATTTTCCATCTTATCCAAACATTGCAAAAACCATACGAAAACAGAATTGGTTTACTCTTTCATTTCACTCTCATTTCAATTGCAAGTTATTTCATTCTTTGGGTCTGAGATCTGCAGATTTTATTACTGATAGAAAACATGCAGACAACTTAAAGTGGCACTCCCACTTGGTAACATTTTTAAAACACATTTATTTAATGCCAGCGGTCGATATTTGACGTGGCACTGCGCGCAGATCGCGAGATACCAATAAAAACATGTCCTCAAAAAAGTAAAAGTTTGAATTCCGGTGGCCCACCTAAACTCAGTTTCCCAACATCAAACGTTCGGCACTGGGGCCGTTGTCAACAAAGCTAAAGAGTAAGAGTCTACCGTTAGCGGTAGGCCATATGTATTTTTTTCGTGCACAGGCTTTATTCAATTCGTAAACCAAACTCAATGTATAGATTTTCCGAACGTTTATCAATCTTCTAGGGGACAATTTAGATAAAGTAATAAGTGTCAGGAATCGTAGTTTATCGTACGTTTCCAAATCTATTGCCGAAGTAGTCGATGCATCCGTCTTGTCGCGACCAGCCCCAGCTACATTCACCCATTAATAATCGAATGCATCGATGGTCTGTGAGTCAATTCTGGTCGCACACAGATATAACCCTTTCTACAGGAAAAGTGTCGAAATATTTAGAGTACAATTGACTTGATAAAAACCAACATTTCCTCACGGAAACACCATGGATAATCGCGGTCGGTACACCTAAGTATAACACATCTTTGCCTTGCTAAGAGAGCACTGCAAGGATAGCCGACTCGAGTCGATAATGCAATACAATACAGTGGCGATGGACATTGACAGGATTTCAACATTTTGAAACTCAATATGGCAAAAACTACCTTGACGCGGTAAGGAGGTGATATCAGTGATATAAATCTGAACTGTACATTTTCTTGCATATTCAACTTGGAAACATTTTTACGAAACGGAACTTAGTTTCGACCGATAGGCTGTCTCAGTACTGGCAGACGACAAAATGTAGTAAAATCAGAGAAGGCAAATATTTTACACGTAAAAAACTGATATCTATTTGGAATTGGTTAAAAATATAATACAACTGATTGAGATTAATGAAAATGAAAAAAACTAAAGAGAAGTTTGAAAAATAAATTTGCCCTGAGGTAAAGGCATAATGCTGTATATAAAGTCTTCGCTGTGGGAGGTAAATTAATTGCATCGTTCGAACTTATTATAGACTCCCGAGGATATCGTCAATCAGCACAACAACAAACCTTTGGGAATTTCGGGTCACAATCAGAAACGATCGTAAAACTTCTGGATGTGTAAAATACGCTCGGGAAATGGCATGTTTCTATCGATATCTTGCGATCCGCGCTCAGTCGCCACGTCAAATATCGACCACTGGCATTAAAACAATGTGTTTTAAAAATGTTACCAAATGGGAGTGTCACTTGAAGGTGCAAAAAATTTCTAGGAGTTCCAAGATACACAGCAAATGAAGTTGTTATCGCCAAATATGGTCAATTGCCAATTTTCTGTCACACAATATAGCATTGAATTCATGCATGTCTGGATATAAAGCTTACTGAAATACCCTTTGGAAAACTGTAACAGTCTTGACTATTCAGATAGGCATGCATACATTAGTTACACAAATTCTTTATTGCTTTCACCTGTCTGTAATTGATGTAATCTACGGTATACACAGTAATCATGAAGTGATATGATGGCATGTCATCCCTTTGTAGCTATTTCCCATTAATATAGGCAAGGGGCTTGCTGAATACATCGCCATAGTCCAGATGAAATGCTGGTTTAACAGGCAGGGCATGGCTTTGCTAAACAGCAGGAATACTACATTTCTGCAGTTAAGATGAAACACTGATTTCCTGCACGCTTTTGTACACGATAGATAGACTTTTAGCTTCGCCAGATCAACTAATTGTCTGTTGTTTTCCCTCGTCTGTCTGTCCATCTGTCAACTTTCCCCAAAATTGCTGGTTTGATTCTTTGAAATTTAGTATGCAGGTTCCTTGAGGTGACTTGAAATAGGTTTGCTACAAATTGTAATAAAAGATGTATACTTGTAATTTAAGCCACCTTTCAGCAACGCGGAGCTTATCAAATAGGCTGATTTTCCAATGCTGTTTGTTCGTCCGCCCTCCGTTAACAATTTACTTCTTCTCTGAAACCTCATGTCCAATGGTTTTGAAATTTGATATGCAGATCCCTTGAGATAAACCCAGGTAGGTTTGTTCAAATCATGGTGAAATTTTCATATTTGTATTTTTGGAGCTTTTTTGCTGTTTTCAATCAAAAAAGTTTCTTTTAAACCGCTTGTCCGATTGCTTTGAAAGTTGATATGCAGTTCTTTAGTAATGATTATATGGGCGTAGGCTAAGTCTTACAGTTCATTTTAATACTTTGGATAGAACTTGACACGCATACTTATGCACTGAAAGTGCAGGAGATTAGTCGCATACGCATGAAAAGGAAAATAAAAATACCGCTACTCTGATTTCTTTTCCCTGGGCATAGATACTCGAAACTCTTTGTTTCTAGTGTTTAGAGCTGTAAGTAATATATCGGCAGTCATGAAGAAAAGAATGGACGCAATTAGACACCCCGTTTAGTGAGAGGGGATACCCTCGTTTTGTTATTTTTTTTGGGGGGGGGAATGAGTAGCCATGTAATGAATGAAAAACATAAAAAAGTGTCCTTATCCCATTTTATATTTACATGTAAGGTTAAAGGAATACCGTTGGACGCGTTTTGCCACTGGATTATTAACCCACCGCTTTCTGGAACTGCCGCTTGTCAAGTGCAGTAGCCTATTGTAAATTTAAACAAAAGCATGTCATCTCCTGTGTTTGGCGTCGTTGCTGTCAACCCGGAAATGGTACCATCACTCACTTTTAACAGTCCGCCGCTAAAATATAGAAACTCAGATACTCTACCTCATAGTTACACTATGATCATCATAGTTACACTATGATGATGACTTTCTAAATTGTCCACGAAATCGTAAGATAACGATCTAGGATGCAGATAAGATTTTAGTAACCTATAGCGCTTGATGAATTGTGGTTACCTTTCACTCGGCGGATGAGTATGTGAAATCTAACCCCGTGAGTAATAGTATCGTCCTTTTTCGCCTGATCGGCCATCTTGCGAAGTGTGCTCGAAGGTACTCTTCAAAAATATCCCATTTACGCAAATTTTATAGGTTAGAACAAAATGTAAGCTCTTGCAGATGAAGTGTTACATCGATGTGGTTTGTTTATCGAAAGTAAAGTGATTATCGTGATAAACGAAGTGGCTCAATAAAGCTTTCAGAATGGGCGACCACGTGCACGTGACATGACACCGAGTGCAAGCAGTCAAAGGGTTTCTGCCACACCGTACAGCTTGCAGCTGTGTAACAATTTTGGTGGACGTCATCGCCAATATTGTAGCTAGCCTATATGATCACGTTTGAATTGTTAACAAGGTCAGCATAAAATGCGCCATTCAGCTCGATACTGAATTGATTTGTACGTCGATTATCTCGCAAAAGTTGTAATGCCAGTCAGATGATACGAGACCCATTAGCTGCAAAATTGTACTGCATTTGGTCGTACCGATTTATCACTACTGTTAGTACTGAAGAGTAAACACCACACAAACCCTGTTGTTTGGTATTTGTTCAAACACGTCGTTTTCCTGGTATCTTCACGGGATCCTCTTCATTTGCATTCAATAGGAGAGTGAAGCAAGTGTTTTGCTACAATTTGTCTCTTCTGGATTGCCTAAGTTTACAATATTACATTTCAGGTGGCATAATTATCCAAGATGAGGATTATTGGTAGTAAAACCTACGTAACACCCAGACGTCCTTATGAAAAGGAACGACTTGATCAGGAATTGAAACTGATCGGTCAGTTTGGTCTGAGGAACAAGAGAGAAGTATGGCGTGTCAAGTTCACACTGGCTAAAATCCGTAAGGCTGCTCGTGAGCTGTTGACGCTTGATGAGAAAGACCCAAAACGTCTGTTTGAGGGTAAGCCAAAGTTACCTCTATATCTATGGATTGCTGGATAAATATCATTGATACGAAAAAGAGACTTCATTTCTGTTGTAGAATATCACCAGAAGTAGAGCTAACAAGGTTCTGTCATTGGTCCAAATGACCTGAATCCCCTTTTGTTATCATTAGTGAACATGTGTAAATGTCCATAATACATCCAAAGTGTCTTTAATTTTACCACAAAATAATGCTGCATTCCGATTTACACTCAGGGTTCGCGGTAGAGGTCGCCACAGTCGCAAAATGCGACTAAAACTTGTTTGTGGCGAACAAAAACCCATCGGCAATCGCCACGATCTCAAAAGTGTGGCGACAGCTGATTTCTATAGTCGAAATTGATAAAACTATTAAACAGTCCAAATCTTAATGCTTTTCCACTGATATGCTAAAGAAAACATAAAAAACTCTTTATTTAAAGCACTTACTTGAAACTGTAAAGGAAGACAAAATACAGAAAACAGTTACAATTACATTCTCGCGATCTTGATCTCCATGAACTGGCATTCCGATCACGTTGATACACGATAGACAACCATAGCCAAAAGCAGCAAAACTCAGCGACGATTCCGAGCTTTATTGACACAGTATTTCATATCGGAGTATCAAATCAAACTGATTACACAATCCCTGGATCAGCGACATTTTTGTGAAATTTCCACATTAATCATAACTTGAAAAAAGTAAACATGAAACAAAGACGTCGTATGCTGTCAATCAACAGCGTAGTGTGAACCGTAAACTAACTGGCATGGCATGTGCATTGACTGCACATAAAAGCAAGTCCACATTGCAATATCAAACGGTCTACATCTTGTGAAAACAACGACATAGCATTGAAAGTCGTAATAGTCACCGGTAAAAACTCTTTACTGATGAAAGGATAATAGCGTCAAACAAAATGAAATTGCATATTTAGGGAAGGAAAACCAACGTCGCATCGTGGCCTTGAGTGAGAATAACAATGGCGGATGTGCGGAGTGGGACTATTCTATTTAGGTAACGGGGGTACGGAGGGACACAGATTCATAAAGGTACTGGCAAAACGTACCGTTTTCCTAAGGATGCTGTCGCGGGAACTTCAATGTCTCATTGTTGTAACACCTTTTTAATAGTATTTCTGATCGGAAAAGTAACTTTACTAACTGTAATGATCTATTATACACTCATCACCTTTCTGTATCGGGGTTTAACTAGTGTAGGCATGTAAAGTAAAGTGAAGTAAGCCTTTATTGAAATCCTATCCCAATTGGGGATCTTGATCATAAAGTGCAATACAGGTTTTGCAAAATCAACAACAAAAGAGTATATATAGATGAGGATGTAACATGTTCATCAATATTTTACTCTTTTTCATTTTTATTTTGGTCTGAGTTCAAACAATTTTCCCAAATCACATAATGATGATTTGACTGTTCTTGAAAAATGTTTATAAGGTCTTGTGTGTCTCTGAATGTGTTTTTACAAATGTTTAGTTTACTTAAAGATCATGTCTACTGTCTGTGTAGCCTTTGCAGTGAAAAAAGAAATGTATAGTCTCATGCATCTCATATATATATATATATATATATATATATATATATATATATATATATGTATGCATTTATGAATGTATCACATCAAAAACTTGAAGACTGAAGCATGTTTCTACCAGTATTTAGTATGTGTGGCTAATGAAAGTTGTGTGTGGCTAATAAAATTAGGACCAAATTAGCCACACTGAGTAAGTGTGGCTACTAACTTGAAAATCCTACCGCTAACCCTGACACTTGATTCAACTCTATTCTCTATGGCATTTTTAAACCTGAATTTTATGGGAGAGGGGTTTTAGTAATATAACAATGACCCTTCTGGTGTTTTCTCCATTCATGCTGGCTTCTCTCAAACCATTTCTATCCATTACATCCTGTAGGTAATGCCCTCTTGCGTCGTCTAGTCCGTATTGGTGTATTAGATGAAAGTAAAATGAAGCTTGATTACGTCTTGGGTCTTCGTGTGGAAGATTTCTTAGAGAGACGTCTGCAGACTCAAGTTTTCAAACTTGGTCTCGCCAAGAGTATTCACCATGCTCGTGTTCTCATTCGTCAACGTCACATTCGGTAAGTAAAGCAAATGTATCTGCTAGAATACCAAATATATTGTCAGCGTGAAAGGATCTTTCTCATAAACTTTTCTCAATTTTTCACCTTCACCAGGAAAGGCTGAGGTGTGAATATTGTACAATGAGAAAAAATTCATGAAGGCCAATAAGTGTGTGCTTGCACACCTTATGCCTTCTCTATTCCATTGGTTTGAAGTGATATACAAGGTCAACCCACTTTCTAATCCTGTGTTGTACTGTAACAGGTAGGATGGCAATGCCTAGTTGACATAAGTGGTTCTGAATGTTTTTCTCAAAATTTACAATTTGATTGGGAAGAGAATTTACCAAGTTTTTATATCAAGTATAGAAAAACTATGTTGACTTTGGTCTAAAGTGAATTTCTATTGCCTATACAATATATTGCATAGAATATGAGATAACATTAGGTAGATGAACATATGATGAAAGCTTTCTCGTGCATAAATCAGTGCTTTTATGAAATCATTCTTAGAAATCATTCTTAGACTTTGTAGCAAAAGAATTTCAGAATTTGAAGAAAACTGGAATAAATTATGTTTATTTGCAGTGTACGCAAGCAGGTTGTGAACATCCCATCCTTTGTCGTCCGACTGGATTCACAGAAGCACATTGACTTCTCCCTGAGATCATCTTATGGTGGTGGACGCCCAGGCCGTGTCAAGCGTAAGAACACGAGAAAAGCTCAAGGCGGTGGCGGTGATGAAGAAGAAGATGAAGATTAATTTACACGCCGTAGAAACTCCCCTCTCTGTTGACAAAACTGATGTAAACTAAGTGACACTTTTCCATCTTTTATTTGGTTTTACATCTGTCAGATCATGAGGTGAAGTTTTCAATGTTATGTGAAAATAAAAACTTTCACTCTTTAATCAATGGTGTGCTGCATATTTGTGTTCTGTGTGTCAACCATAGATTGTTGTTTGACTGGGCGGTACAGCACTGAAATGTAAAGTATTTGTATTGCCTATGTATCCTTCTGTGATGGATGTTTCATTGACAGGGGCTGTGCCAACTAATATTCACTGATCTGCAAGGACAAAGTACCTGACACATTTGCATTTTACTGACTAGGCAGTTGCAATATGTTGTAGTCCATTTGGGTTTGTTTATATTTGTCGACTGAAATACATGAGCCTTGAACGGTGAACAATGGATAAAACTTGAACATCAGAGTATTCTGATCAGGTTTTGCTCAATCAATGGTTCTACATAAAATCATTAATTAAGCGGCGTTGAAATTTTCACTGCCCATGCCAGGCATAGTATCCGGTCAGTTTTAACAAAAAAATGCCAGGACCACTTCAATCTAGTAACAAATAACAATACTGAAACTCCAATGGAACCACCTCTTTAACAGTACCATGTAGTACAAGTGTGTGTTTGTAGCTTACAGTGCCCATGTAGCGTTCTGGAAGTGACGAGGTCTGTTGTATGAATGATTCCCTAAACTGCTTGACTATTGTAAGGTGAAGTTATGTAAGTAGTGTGATGGGCCAATATGGTACCTTGTTTTCGGAAATGTGCATATTTTTTGGAAAAAAGTGAGCTTTGCGATTACAAAACTGCACTTCTGTCAAATTTTTAAGTCTTGTATCTACTGGCAAATTAGCTTGCCATCCATATCGTGAAAATCGTGGTGGTGCAATATGCAATAGAACAAAAATATTGAATAATATTCTCACAAATTTTGCTGAAAATTCACAACCCTTTTCCCACTTCTGTGTGACTGCCTGTTTACAGAATCTTAGTTCACATGAAAAAAATGTAATTCATAACTCTTCCCAATCTTCATTTCCAGCCCCTTTCATCAATGCATATGCCTCACTCCCACGAAATACTCATAACTTTCATGAATGTAGCAAGCTTTGCACGACGTGCACGCCCTCTGTGACACACTCCATCACAACTGTACTTGGGATAACCACCGTCTGAATTTCACAGACATTTTCCAGAGCTCTGCTGCCTTTCCACATACAAGGATCTGCACCTTCCCGAAGTCCCTAAAGCAAAATATTAAACAAGCAATGCATATTTGTGTACCATAATAGAAATCCACCATTCTGTATTTGTTTTGCCAGCTGTCTTCCCAAAACTTTTTATTTTAATCAATATTTTGCTGTAACAAGCATGCAACTCGGACATGTAAGCTAGTTTTAATGTGTAACAGACGTGATATATACACGGAAACTGAAAATTAGTTTCAAAATGCATATGTTTGATTCCATTCTCTTTTAAATTTACATGAAATACAACAGTCATCGAGTACTGGTATTTCTCCGGACTAGGTACATTTCCACCGTTGGCGGCGCTGTACTTTCGCCGGCTATCTCCACAGCGGTTCAGTTTATGTCCTGTGGATCGCACTAATAGAGAGACTGAACATGGCTCAATCTCCTTACGTCGGCCAATGTTAACTTATGAAGTCTCCATTTTTGATGGCGAAGGGGTTTAGTTTTACGAAACAGTTATGGAGCGGTGTGTCAAATTTTAATATAGGCAGTTTGAGGGGTTTATATTTTACAAAAGCTACAGTGATATTAATCTGACACAACAGTGGATGTTTAGGGTGAAGGCTCAATATATTCTGTGTGTTTGCTGATTCATAGGTGAATTTTCGACATGGATTACATGTTACTAGTACATTTATCCAAGTTAATCATTGGAGTGGGAAAAGTTGCAATTATTGTATTGTAGGCCTGAAAACGAAAAATTCATTGATACCCAAGACTGATGCAAACGGTCCCGTTAACATGACTAATACCAATTCAAGATACAGACTCCGTGATTTGCATATACGGACAAAAGTGCCTTGCTTTGAAGCTTGTCCTTCCAACGCTGAGATACAATGGCAATGCAGCGAGATGAAAACACGAGGCCCTTTTGTTTTTGTAGATGGACAAACTTCAATTTATTTTGGCATTTTGAAGAGCCAGTTTTCTCCAATGAATCTTAAAATAAGCCGACATGAAAAAAGGTTTATCAAGCTTTATTGCACTCCTCACTATTTCTCCATGATTAGTAAATCTCCAGCTTTCCCTCTCCAAAATATAGAGGAAAACTCATCACGGCCCACTCCTCACAATAAAAGTCCCCTTACTGGACGTGCCAATATCATACCCAAGTCTGAATGAAAGAATGATATACATGTAGGCCTACTATCGGACTAGAGCACCCCGAAAGACCTGTGTAAGGAGATCATCAGGATCATGTTGCACGGTTGGTGTAGTGATAACTGCCCCTCCCCTAGAATACTGATGCAACATGTTCAGAAACAAAGAATCAGAAGAATATTTGTTTAGAAGCCTAGAGAAAAGAACACCCTCAGTCTGAACATGGAGGTAGTAGAGATCTCTACTACCTCCATGGTCTGAAGGTCAACGTGACCCCAACGACCTTTCCCTATGGTTGCTGTCCCAGGTCACTCCCATGAGTCATGCCAAACGCAATGACACCAGCGAGCCGTGCGCAAAAGAAGATGGCTGCCGCCAGAAGACCGCACTCTGAGTCCATTACATCACAGGTTTCGATTTTACGCACATCCACGTGAGTGAAGACATTAAAATCATTCGCCGATAACCGAAGTACGTTATTGTAACGAAAGGGGAATAGCCAAAATGTCGAGTTTGCTACTTGATGAAGATATAACCGAGTCCGAGGAAAGTGAGTTGTGTGACTGGCAGCTTCCGCTGGCTTTCATGAAGAAACGCCATCTGGAGAAAATCGAAGGCAGCAGATCAGTCACTCAGTCATGGAGAATGAAAGAAAGGGTAAGCTGTAATGATATCTACCTAACACATGCTTCAAGTTAATCAAAATTTAATCAGGCGAAAAATCGGTGATCGTGTATTTGATGCAAATCACGATAAAGGGGCGTTGTTGATTTTGGAACCCAGCGTGGTCGGCGGCCGGTCAGTCCAAAACAAAAACCGGCGTGCAAATGACGTCATGTAAACACTGAAAGCGATCGTAGAGAAATCTACTATTTTTCATCATCTACGCGGAAAAATTGTCGAGTCACTCCATAGTGATGTTCTCAGACCTCAAGTTTATTAAATTTGGTGGTTATATTTAACAAATGATGTATCTGTCATGTACATTTATTGTGATTGTCATGAGCATGGCTTCATTCATCGCAACATGCGCTTGGTGACCTTCAGACATGTCAGATGTGTGTTTACATTCTTCAAAAATAAACGGAAGACAGCCACAGTGACTCAGACTGATGTTTTTATTGAGACAAGGAACCTACACAAGTTTGTTTTTAAACTGTACTTGGCACATTCCACGTTTGCAATAGATGGAGGGATAAAATTTTAACCAGTCACATTTTTGAAAGTTTAAACAAAATCGTTCAGTATTCCCAACCTTCAATTTCTCCATATCATAGCCACGTGCTAACCTTGTGACAGGTGATTTCAATGGAGTATTCTAATAATACTTGTACAATGTGTTAATGGAGGAATCCATAGAAATGTAGTCAAACTAGTCAGGCCACAGTGTCAAAGGTGTCCGAGAGAGGCATTATAATTTTGAGTAGGCTATAAATATATGATGAGAAAAAGTGGTGTTTCCTTCATACTTTTTGAGTGACATCATTTAAAAATGCAGCACATGCTGTGCAACTCACGTTTCTCCTTGAAAAATTTCAGTCCATCAAAGATTTAAAAAGCTGATTATGATTAAGACTTGAAAAATTGACTTTTATGTCATCCTAAATTTCTAAAATATTCCTATGCAGAAGACTTTAAGTTGTATTGAGAATCAAATGGGTAACTTGCTGACCAAGCGGTAAAGATGTACAAGGATAAATTTATGAAAAGTACTCATAAAAGCTGCTGAGTCTGCATTGTTTCACGGTTTCTTTTGCAAAGAACGAAATAATCTTGCCATTTTACCTTGGAATACAGCCCAGCGACTTCACTTTTTAAATACCATTTTAGAATGGTGTATACAGTATTGTTCTGAGTCTCATGTGAAAGTGTTGAGAAATTGATAATCTTACAATGTCAATATCCTTCATTTCTACATTTACATGTAAGTCAATGGCATTGCTATCACTGCACTATTTACTCATTGGCAGTGCTGTATCTAAATTTCAAAAGCCCTCTCCTCTTAAATTTATTTGAAGTCACTGAAGTTCAATACAGTAATACTGAATATATCATGAGATCTAGTGTGCCCAACATCATTCACCAGACTTTATTTGTAATGTAAACAGAAGCAAGTTGTTCATAGAGCTAATGATGTTTTACATTTTTTCCACAGCCACACACAAAACTTGCATTAGGCAATACAAGACTGTTTAGGTAGAATGGTTTATTCAAAAGTGATACATTGAGATTGTAGCCTTCAATTTGAAAGGAAAATGCTACTGCTCAGAGGCATTAAAATACATTTGAAATCATGAAAATGCTGACCTTATTCTCACAATTCACTGTCAGTTCCTTGACACAAATATGTACATAAAATTGTGGTCATTGCCTTGCTGTTCATACTCATAGAGATCTTGGACTGTTCCATTGTTGTTAAATAATCCTACAACTGAAATGTGCAATTTATTTGTTTCAGATGAAGACAGTCAGTGTAGCTCTAGTGTTGTGTTTAAATGTCGGTGTGGATCCTCCAGACGTTGTGAAAACAACTCCTTGTGCCAGACTGGAATGCTGGATAGGTAAGCAATGTGATTATGGATAATATTGAGGAAAATGGCATGATGAAAATGTGTGTATTATTATATATAAATGTATACAAAAGTTATCAAAAATAGGTACATCTCGGAAGACACTATTGTTATATACATAAATAAGATTTGTACATGTATTCAGTTTAAGTATTTACAGTGACATTGTTAGACATAGAATCTGGAAAAATCACAGATTGTACAGATTGTATGCTATCTCTCTTTTTCATTGCAAAAAATATAAACTTTGATAAATTATGGATAACAGTGACATTCTGCATTTGAAATAGCAGAGTAAACTTACCAATGGATGGATGAGTGTAAATGTTGCGTGGTAAATATTTGGTTGAGCTCTTTACATAATGGACAAATAAGGCAAAAGTGATATTCATCTTCAATATTGCTTGTATCACAGTAACAACCAACTATGTCCGAACGACTAATTATTAAATATCTGTCAGATTCAATTCATAAAGAATGTGCAGAAAGTCTAAAACGACATACAGCACTGCGAAAGTTGTGTACCTGAATAACTGACAAATATGACTCACAAGAAAATGAATTTTTGATATTATAAGTATCAAGCTTACTAAATATAGGTTCACTGGCATGCCAATCTTGGATATAAATATCTGTTCTGCGTTGTTTAAAAAGGAGGATGAAGCTATTTTAGATATTTGATGGGAAAATTTTACCAGTTATGATGTAACTGAAATGCAACAGTAGTATTACCTGATGTTTACTAGTGACACACATGAATCCTCAAACTCTGCATAGTAACTTGCCTTGCTGTATTTCATGACCACACAAATTATACACTATTGTGAAATATCTTGCTTCAGCTGACCCAGTCACTAGAGTTAAGGTTATTGTGATCAGTCATGTCGGTGTAATCAGTCATAGTGGGGCACTCAAATGAAAACACAAAATACATGTTCCCAAACACACAGTGTGCCTCCAAAAGGGCATTTTGTATGATATTGTTGCAACACAATGTCTTGAAGGACATATTGAAGGTGTTGTCAAAGTCTGCAATTTTGTGGCTTGCATTATCAGAATGTTTATGACACGTTACGCTGTAAAGGTGAGGTGCGTTAATTTATAACACATTGAACTGCTTTTAGAATTTGCAGTCCATGGATACGAAATGAAAACGAAACCAACCAGCAAGGGTTTTTCCTTGCGAATTTGCATACATATCAGTCATTTACAGCACAGCTTACTTCCTCCTTAATAAAATGGAAGTGTATCAGATTATAATGGTTATAGATACATTCAGCAAATGTGTAATGTTAAGTGTTTGCCTCAAATTTTGAAATTTTTATTATGTTTTTACCCTAGATCCAATATCCATGAGTCCACAGAAAGCTCTGGAAGCCATTGGTGGTAATTTACAGAAACAGTATGAAAGATGGCAACCCAGAGTAAGTAAACATAATATCACTGGGCCTTACAATATCAACACCTTTTTTTCATGTGAAAACCTGTCTGGCTTTTGTGTACTTAAGGTAGCCTACATATTTGTTGATATACATTATCATCTTGTAACTGAATTATATCATGCTTGCCACGTTTCTATTTATCGTTGCTCAGTATTAATAAATTAAAGATGTTGTCATGTCATCAGAAAATTATCAGTGTAGCATAAAAATAAACATAGATGTATGATTTTTGTACGCCCTTCCCTTTTCCATTATTTTGTAATTCTGTTGATTCTATTGTGACCCAATATGATGGGCATGTAGTTCAACACAAACATAGGGACACTGGTCAAGGTGTCCTTGGCTTTCTCCTGCCACCTGTCAAGATTATGAAATGAATCAACAAATAATAAAACTGCAAATACTGCTGCCATCAATCAAATCAATAAGTATTAATCGCTACAGAATGCATGTTATAATTTTGGGCTTTGTTTGATCTGTTCTTTGACAGATGTGGAAGATAGATTATTATTTCTATTATGTTGTGAGCAATAAGCTATATATTTCTCTGTTTCTGTGCAGGCAAGGTATAAGCAAAGCCTTGATCCAACTGTAGAAGAAGTGAAAAAGCTATGTACTTCACTGAGAAGAAATGCCAAAGAAGAAAGAGTTTTATTTCATTACAACGGCCATGGTGTTCCTAGACCAACTGTCAATGGTGAAATTTGGGTATTTAACAAAGTAAGGGAAATTGTACTGCAAACTTCAATATTGAAAATTCTGTTCTTGTTACAGTTTGTTTTGTGATCAGTACAAGGAATTCACCAGCTGCTCAAGTATGTTAAACATCTATTGTGAAAAGAGGAAGTGTGTTTTTATTGCCTCTAAATGTGTGCCTCCCACATAGATTACTAGTGTTACCATTACTTTGTAAGTGGCATTGCTGTCTTGCTGTGTTTCTGTAGATAATCTCTGTACAAAGTATTACGCACACTAGTCAAAATTATATGTACTGCAAAAGGGAATAATTAAAAATTAAAGTATATTTTTACGAGCAAAATATAACATAAGAAGTATCTTTTCAGTCGTACCCTTGTCAGTTTCGTGACTGGCAAGCGGTTTTATTGTGGTCATTTGAAGTTGTGTGTGATGACATCATAAATTGTAGTGCGGACAATGAAACACCATTGTCTTTCGAAAACAATGGAAAATTTGATGGGTTTATTACCATGTATGTTCATTTCAACTGGCAGTTTGGTCAATGACTCACCATGTCTAGAATGTTAACAGGCAATAGAAGGCGAACATTGGCCTTAAAATCCAAACTACAATCCAGTGACTATTGTTGAAGCAAAATATTGAGATGTTGACAAAGAGAGTGATAGAACTTGGTCAACTTTAGTACCTACACTTAATTCAGATTGCTCCTTAAACGTTTGATATTCTGTGTCCTAATCTCCTGTTTTGCTTTCACTTTCTGTAGAGTTATACACAGTATATACCGCTGTCAATCTATGACCTTCAAACATGGATGGGAAGCCCTTCAATATTTGTGTATGACTGCTCCAATGCTGGCATCATCCTTGAATCATTCAAACAGTTCTCACAGCAAAGAGATCAGGAATATGAGGCATGTACTCAAGTTAGTAAAACCACTGTCTTGTGATTATATAGCTTAGTAGTTGCTTTGTAATGGATTGTGTATATTCAGTTTGTAGTTTTGTTACGTTTGGCACCAAACATTTTGCAAGATATTCGTCTCAGGCATGCTAATGTTTCCCAAGAGAGATATACCCCTAACATGATTGAACAATAACAAAGTTACAATATTTGCACAACTGAATTCTTGTCTCTGTTTGATTCGCTTGTCTGGAATTGCTTCCTCATAGTTAAATCCGTAGATGTCTGCATACAATTAATCTGCTTGTCTTTAGCTGACAGTCTATGACAATAGATTTTAGATCCACATGTATAGGAATATACTATTATAGGTGTAAATAATCAAATTGGTATGCAGATTCTACGGTAAGATTTTATGGTAATGAATATTTTTTATTATTTTTATAACATCTGACCATAGCAATAGTTGTTTGTTGTGACAAAAATTTCACTGATTTCAATACGTATTTATGGATGTGACAAAGTTATTCTATGCACGGTTTATGTTTATTGTCACATTTCTTTTTTTGCTGTTTTTCAGCTAGCACAGATAAATCGCAATCATCCAGGGCTGCATAACAACATGCCTCTGCCTCCACCTTTGAAGAATTGCATTCAACTCGCTGCATGTGGATCTTCACAGTTACTTCCGATGAATCCAGACTTACCTTCTGATTTATTTACATCTTGCCTTACAACACCGATCAAAATAGCTTTAAGATGGTAAGTCTTGTCGACTGAAATAACTGTTGTTTTTGTTTGTCGGTGTTTTAGCAGTGCATTGCAATCAGGATGTTTGTATAGTGGTAGTAGTAGTAGCACATGGTTCCTCCTTTGCATCCCTGATTGTAGGGGTCATAGTACATGATTCCTCCTCCACCACCCCTACCCCTTTGAAAGGAGTAGTTAGTAGTAGTAATAGTAGTAGTAGTAGTAGTAGTAGTAGTAGTAGTAGTAGTAGTAGTAGTAGTAGTAGTAGTAGTAGAATTGGTAGCATGATAGGGGTTTGGCATGTGATCTAGCAAAATTGAGGCGTTTTTGAATTGTTTCAAGACAGTTCCGTAGTATTATTGTGCAGGAAGGAGATAAGTACTATTGAGCAAGAATGTGACAAACACATGAAGCAATTTTTCATGAGTAACTTTGATACCTGATAGTCTGTGAATGTGCCAATTCATCCAGCATATTGTTATCTCACATATTTCATCTTCCAAATGTGATGATAGATTTTCCAGTCTCTTATTTTGCCCCTAGCAGACACTAATCATCTTGCTAAATGGTGAAATTTTAAAGTTTAATATTTTCTGTTGGTATGTCTCTCCACAGGTTTTGTTGTCAGAAAAGTGCCAAACTAGTTCCGGAGGTCACGCTGGACCTCATAGACAAGTAAGTTATATTTACTTGATATAAATTAGGTATCGTATTGAACGTTTACTGGAGAGAGAACTGCAGAATAAATAATCAAGAAATGCAACTATCCTCCTCTACAAGGGGTGTGTATGTCTTACCAAGGTCTTATGTGTGCCATGGAAATGTGTTGCTAAAAAAGGAAGTTAAAACTTGCATGAATTTACCAAAGTTCAGGTAATCTGAGAGTTAACTTCTTGTTTATCATTTTCAGAATTCCAGGTCGCTTGAATGACAGACGTACACCACTGGGAGAGTTAAATTGGATTTTTACTGCCATAACTGATACCATTGCCTGGAATGTTTTACCCAGAGGTAATTTAGCTGAATATTTGAATGACTATTTCTCAATGTTGTACATGTGTGTTTTTCTTTTCCTTTTTCACTTTTCATTATTTCGTTACAAACATCTCATGAAATTTTCTCATTTCACCTCATTTGCATTCAAAAACTTTATCAAGCATGTGAATAACCATGATATGTTCAAACATTTTCCACTATCAATTTATGCCACATTGATTTCCAGTTTATTAGACAGTAAAATTAGTGTAGTGTAGAACATGTGATACTGACTTCAAATTGATTTAGTAAATATTGTGATTTCGTTGTGTCCAGATTATTAACAAAAACTGTCACGTCATTCTGATAGAGAAATTTATTTGTTGTACAGAACTCTTTCAGAAGCTTTTCCGACAAGATCTCCTTGTGGCTAGCCTGTTCCGAAACTTTCTACTGGCAGAAAGAATCATGAGATCTTATAATTGTACGCCAGTGTCAAGTCCACGACTTCCCCCAACATATCACCATCCAATGTGGTAAGTTATCGTACTGTGACAATGGTGTTGCAGTTTAGGTATTCCAGACTCAACTTTCAGGACAATGTTTTGCTAGACTTTTTGGAGATTGGTATAAGGCCACAGGAGTCCTGCAATAGTGACAACATTTCTGCAATCTGTTTACACTCTGTTTGATACACCAATAGAACCATAGTTATCTCTCTTGGTAGTAACACCCATTGACTTTCAAGCCTTGAAGGGACTACAGTATTTTGTCAAATTACTTGAGTTATTTTTGTTTTATTTGAGCAAGTATTCACGTTTTACTACTCACTGAAACATGTTAAATTGTCAGCCATCAGATCTCTACTCCTTCTCTTTATAGTACATACCAGAAAAAAAACTATATTGATCACGAAATGTTGCATGTAGTATGACTTTTGATGGTAGGGAATGATTGGATAAATTAAAAACAAAATATTCAGTGTATCTCTGGTGCCCCGTGATTATTGTAATAATTTATAGTTTCAAAATTAACCGATAAGAGATACTTATAGTTAAAGAAGTTTTTAATTTTATGCAGTTTGAGTCAGTCTGAGCAAATAGATCATTTCTTGTGCACCATGAAGGATACCATATTTTGAAAGACTATTTTCAACAACATGGAATATGCTTCCTATTGAAAATTGAAGTTTAATCACTCTGTTGTTGCAAATTACAGGCAAGCTTGGGACCTGGCTGTTGACCATTGTCTATCTCAGTTGCCATCAGTTTTACAAGGAGCAGAATACAGCCATAGTCCATTCTTTGCTGAACAATTGACGGCATTTCAAGTATGGCTTACACTGGGTTCTGAAAAACGAAATCCACCGGAACAGTTACCCATTGTTTTACAGGTCAGTTTACCCATACACTTATCTTCAGATCATATGTCTGTAAAACTGCATTTTCATTGACTGATACAGTCCTATGTATTCCTGGCTAACATAAAGAACACATTAATTTTCCAGGTGCTTTTGAGTCAAGTTCACAGGTTGAGGGCATTAGATTTGCTGGGGAGGTTTCTGGATCTTGGTCCATGGGCTGTCAGTCTGGTAAGTGTGGTGTATATTCTGTGCGTATGGCTTCTGCAATCCTCTATCAGCTTTCATTGAAAATTTGGTGGTCATCATAAATTGAAAATTTGAATCACTGGACAAATTCATTTATGTCAATTTGAGGAACAACGTATCTTGTTGATTTCAAAGTGCTATTTTGTCTTACAGCATACATTGTGTGTATCAGGGCTTCTGAAATTCTCTATCAGCTGTACTTAAAATTTGATTTTCATCACAAATTAAATATTTGATTTTCATTGCAAATTGAAAATTTGAATCACTGAAGCTTAAAATATGACACTTTTAAAGAACATTTGTCTTTCTTTACAAAGCTTGAAACAATTTGGTGCATGTGTGTATAATGTGTTATATCTATTCAGAAATGAGTGCCATGGATATTTTTGAAAGCATCACTGCTTACCAGATTGGTTGTGTAACGTTTCTATGATTTCTGACATTCATTTTGTACCAACTTATGCTCTTTGTGTGTACAGAAACATGCAAGTAAATAATTGTACATTTATTGGATTGCAGGCACTGTCAGTAGGTATATTTCCATATGTGTTGAAGCTACTTCAAAGCTCAGCCAGAGAACTCAGGCCATTGTTGGTGTTTATATGGGCCAAGATACTTGCTGTGGACAGTGTAAGTGCTTGCCATTAGTTTCATAAGCACAATGAGCACATACTTTAACATCGGTGTGTGGTGAGCAGAAAAAGTGTTTGCAATTGAAATCTTAGAATGGAGAAAATGAAAGAAATATGTACAAAAGTAAATTATTTTTTGCCCGTTAGTGTGGTCCCCAAGTCATATCATGTTTTGCTGTATACACAAAGCGTCTTAATTTTTTTAAATAGTTGACAAGTTACCATGGATAGGTGGCCAGTGAAGGGAAGGGGTTTACACAAGGTCTAAAACCCTTTATGGATGAGAAGAACTTGATAGATAACGGCGGCAAAATTTGTGAATAGTCAATTATTACCATGTCCACGTAAAAGATTAACATAGATGATGATGTATTTACCAGATGATATTTTTGCGTCTTTCAGTCTTGCCAAGCTGATCTGGTGAAAGACAATGGTCATAAGTACTTTCTGTCTGTGTTAGCTGATCCATATATGCCAGTGAGTACTCATTCTTGATTAGAAATTGAAATGTACTTTGTAGTGTTAATTGGGAATACTTTTGATAGTTCATGGTAATGCAAACTATTTTGATAATATTCAAGAGGAATTATGAGAAATATGTCACACTAAAATGTAGTGTTTATACTTGAAAAAGACGTGCTGTTACATGGCTATAAGCTCTGATAAAGGTGTCTACACTCTATTGTTTTGCAGGCTGAACACAGAACAATGGCTGGGTTT
>LD342927.1:116056-132751 GCA_001465055.1 Ptychodera flava | reverse complement strand
AGTACTTCATCATAAACCCTGTGAACTTTGAGAAATAGCTAGTTTATATTACTCCAGCTGAATAGTCCTGATAGATTATCTCGGTGCATACCAAATGTTAATGAGTGTAAATATGTAAATGAAAGTATACTTCCCCATGACATGATTTCCAATCATGATGTCAGATGCCACTTTGTGACAGTGGTAAATTATAGAGATTGTGTAAACATTGAATCTAGACTTTTCCATACAGTGTATCTGTCGGTCAAACTGGAATATTTCTAATGCCAAAACAGTGAGACATGACATGAATTTCCTGATGATCCTGAATGATGCCAGTATTGTCTGTCATTAGAATGTGTCATGTACTTCCATCCATGTGAGTACCGGTACATAATATTGAACTCTAGATGGCGACACTTCTACTGCAATGTTCCTGTTTTTCCTGTGATTAGAACAGTCCTCTGTATTCCCATCCATATGAGAGCATAATATTGAATCCTAGAGGGGGACAAATTTGCTTCATTTCAGGTCAGAGCAGCAGCAGTGTTGGCCCTTGGTACATTTATTGGTAACTGTACAGAAAGGACAGACCATGCCAACAACATAGACCACAATGTGGGGTTGACGCTCCTAAATGTCACTCTTGATGGGAGTCCAATCGTCAGAAAGGTAAGAAAATACTGCAGGCTTTCATGTGCATTTTAGTGGACAGATACATACATAGCAAAATTTATTGCCATGAAACTAGATCACACACATTATGTAAAAAGTGATCATTTGTGGTATTTCTCGCAAACGTTGTTCGCACTGGCTCAAAAGAATGAATGTATTCATGATCAGACGATTGATGTAACTGTTCTTGTAAGTTATATTTACTTCAAGGTAGTATGCGCCTAGAAATGGAAAGGCTGAAACTTTCCCTCAAACTTCCAGGAAGGGCACTTGAAACCATTCCCTTTTGAAACAAAAAAGAAAGACTCCAGGGGTCATTGTGCAGATGTAGAAATCAGAGAGAAAAGTATTTGAAATTCAAAATCGCTGCCATCCCCATGGTAGCTCTATGGGATAAAAATGAAATTTCGATTTTCACGAAAATAAGAAGGTGAAAACTTTATGGCTCCATGAGTTTCAAAATGAGTTCTCACATGTGTTTGACCAAAATGTATTGTGAAAGTTTGAGAGTTTGATGTCTCTGAGGCATATTCTACGTTAGTGAAATCATTTGAGAATTTGTGTTAAGTTTTTTTCACTGCATTGTGAAATATGCTTTCATATCCCTTACATCAGACAATATTTTGACTGAGTATTTGGAAATGCAAAGACCAATATATTGATAATTTGAATGTTAGAATGAAAGACTTTTACTCTCCCAAGACTCATGGGAATTGTCTGTGTGTATTATGCAAACAGGAATTGGCTGTAGCATTGCATGAATTTGTATGTCAATTTGAAAGCCATTTTGTAATGATATCTATGCAATGGATGGAAGACGAACAGAAAAGACAGCAAGATACACACAGCCCAGATGGTTTTTACGTAGGTATGTAGACGTCAAGTATTCCTACCTCACAAATTTTTGTTCTGTACACATAATTGTCGACTTTGATATATTACTACAGATCAGACTCATGGGTTTTTAAAGATGGCCATATTTGCATGGAAAAAATTTTCATTGTGGCTATTCTATACCACTGTCTACTTTTTATGTCATCATACCCTTCAATGTAACCAACGCACTCCCTTGTCTCTGTGAAATTCCTCAACTGTACTGTCAGTCTTCTTATACCCTCAATTCTCTCTCATTATTGTGTGATGACAAAGTGTTTGGATTTATGTTGTGCTAACATTTCTCTGCCATCTTTGAGATGGTGATATAGGTTATCATCATGGTGGTGGAAGTCGAAGAGCTTCGTCGGCGTCTCTGCGTCGTGTCAACTCCACATTACCCATTAGCCATAGCAGTAGTAACCTACTCAATGGTGAGAGTAAAATCTTGGTCTTAAAATCCCTAACCCTAGGTTGATGTCAACTGATCACTCAACAAGCGTGTTCTGTCAAGGTTTTATCTGTGTGTCAAAAAGATGACGTCACAAACTATCAGTACTTAAATCAAGGAATTATCATAGATATCATTATGTACAGTGAGTTACAACAGGCTCTCCGTACAGCTCACACAAGTTTCAAATTTTGTTTTCCAGCAGAAAGTGTAGTTGGGAAGACATCACAACTAAGATAAAAATGCAAGTTTGTTGTTTATGCAGCTATAAAACATTCAGAAAACCAGAAAAGGAAATTTTTCAAAAGTTACTTTCCTCTTTTAATTTGACCTATCTTTTCTGAACATTTTGTTTCAATGCAAAAATTCAGAAACCAGCCAACTACCATATAAATTATTCATGCTTGTTGACTGTTCCTTAGGCATCTATGTAGCGCCCTCAAACCTGGCTAGTTCTATCTGTTGATCTCTATTGTTTCCTGGCTTTGAATTGCATACTGTTGCATACTGCACAGTTTGTGTGTATGCTTGTCTGCTTGTATAAAGCATATTCTTTATAGAATTTGCATGAATTTGATTCCTTGGCACTCTTGTCAAAGATTCGACATCTTTTCACAGTAGAAAGATTCCTGTGTCACAAAATACAGACTTTTGTTTCTTTACCTGTAGTATTTCAAATAAAGTTTTCCAATCTAAAGATGTTGTAGAGATTATCCCACTTATCTGGCATGTAAATTTGTTGGGTTCCTCTTCTTAACCCTTTGAGCGTGAAAGTCAACTTTTGTCACCTTTAGAAAATATGCTTGAGTCAATTTTTTTCAGATTTTTGTCCAAATTTTGATAACAAACTGTACCCAATGAAATGTGATGTCCATTTGGTCCAAAATTATCAAAATATTACTGAAAAATTCATAAAAATTGGTAAAAATGTTTCACTAAAATTTTGGTGGGAACTATTACAGCACTCAAAAGGTTAAGCACGTTCTCTGTTCATTAATTTAATTAAGCCTTTTTTGACAGAAATTTTAATTGTCACTGAAACTCCAAAATTTTGAACCCAGCAAATTCCTTTCAGTTGAAGTGAAGGATTCATTTGTACTGTACCTAGATAACCCTCCAACCCTCACCTGATGTAGGTTGTAGAACACAGCTACAGTATGCTGCAAGTTTTGTACTAACATAACCTGTTCACCCGCCTTATAGATACTAATCATCCTAGAGTTTCTCTTTGTCTTTTTACCCAAACAGTTTGCTGCTGCATTTCACATGCTTTGTTTCAACGCAGATTATCACCCTGCAAACTATAACTCTTTCTCTCACAGAAGTTTCATTCCAGCTAGTAGTTTTGATTGTGGGTTTCTGTTCTTTTCTCTTCTGTTCCTTTGTAGATGATCATCAGCCAGGGCTTAATAATGAATGTTTGAAAAGTCACATGCCTAAGTTTGTACTGACCGTTCTTGGGGCTTTCAGCTTGCTCTTCTGCCAGGGCGGGCAGAGTCTCAAAGTAGAGCTCCCTATGGGCAGTACCAATGATTTCCTTGCCGATAGTCTTGCTGGTGATTTTTTTACAAGCCCTGTGTTAGATGCATTCTCTCTCTCTCATGGTGTTTGGTTCTTTTGTTTTGTCTCACCTGTTTGTGCTGTATTAACTAACAACTCTAGTGCAGTAACGTTGCCTTGACGACTGTCGCCTTCTCTTCCTTGTTGTCATGGTTTGTATCATCTCTCTGCATCAGCTGTAGAGTTTGCTCTTTTTATCACTGTAGAGTTCATCTCTCGTCATTATGAAATCAATTTGGGATTGTAATAGAATTGAAAAGTATCTGATGAAAGACTTTGAACATCATCGCCAAAATATTTGCTGTAAAAAAATCTGTGACCTTGCTATTACAGGTATGGTGGAAAAGGTGTATTTGAAATTTCGAAAGATGTTTTCTGTATTCCAAATATCTGTTGATTATTAAACAGTTTATTCATCAAGACGTGTTGTGCACAAAGCGAAACAGAGATAGTTACTACTGCATAAAACAGTTTGAGCAATCTTTGATAAGTTTGTACAGAATTCTTAACGCCTTATGACCAGCTATTTGTGTGTAGATGGAAAGTATAGGAAGATATAAACAATTCATCTGACAAAAAATATTGAAGTTGAACAGCCATAAGTTCCATCTCCCCATCCCCCTACTCCCACCCTCATCAAAACGATGCCTTGTAGCTCTGTTTATTTGAAATTTCTTTAGCACTTCTTAAAAATAACATACTTCACAATCGAAATTTGCCATATTTGTAACCATGCAAGCGTGAATGGTATGATGCTTGGCAAAGATTGGTACATATTTTAAAATAAACACTAGAGAGCATGTTGTTTTATATTAAATTTACTCACAGTTTACTATGAAGTTTGTTGTTTTTGACATGTGGATGCTTGCATCAATGCACACATTTTCCCCTGTCTTGTGGTCTGTTCAGGCATGTAACACTTTGAAATTTCTCTGTGTCTTTGACATTTTGTATGAATAATCATTGTCCACATTTTGACAGAAATGTTTTTAAGAATAAACTTCTCACTAGCTCTGATGATAAATCTGGCCATTCAGAAATAGTTTCTTCTGTTTTGAAACAAAGTTAACCAAACAGTAAAATAAGGCTTGCTTATCAAGTTCTAAATACAAACTGCCTTAGCTTGAATTATTTATGAATAAACAGTTGTCTTGCTGCACTTGATAGAGATTTAGAATGTCTTACCCATTTATTTCAAGTTGATATCGTGCCATTGACCCTACAGTTCATCATGGACTCTATGTTTCAGGTCCCTTGTCACCACTAGGCAGTGGTAGTTCAGCTGGTAGTCACAGCAGCAGTGGTGGTAGCGGTGACTTGCTGCTTCCACAAGCTCCAGTGCTGTTTTCACCAGATAAAATAAGACGGGTACCATCAGGGGCTTCCCTCACATCACTCTGGGCACCGTCCTATGGTAACGTCTATGCACAAGTCTGGAAGGGCATCCTGCAGCTTGCAAATGACCCCCATCCAGAGGTCAGGGATCTGGCTGTCAAAATAGTTGGTGCAATAAATCTAAAGGTTTGTTAAACACCTTGGAAAACTTATTTTTTTACCCAGGCACATTTGCATTCAAACTTTAATCAAAGAATTTAAGCGATAACAATGCAATCATTGTGAAAGAGAGTACAAAACTGTGAAAATGAATCAACTACATCAATTTTATGAGATGTGCATTGGTACATAAATTCAAAGCTTTCCTCATTTATTCATAAGTATACCTAGTAGTTGTAAGTTTGGGTCAATATCTGCATATTTTGATATTGCATGGTCTACATCACATCACATGATAAACTGTTTATGAACTTGTAGTGTATAAGGACCATCATAATGAGAATCCAGTACTTAAGAAATCATTGTATTCACTCAGTAATTGATTATATCATTCATAATAATACGTCTTTTTAGGTTTCATTTTACACAAGTCCTTGCCAAGTTATGAAGGTAAAGGTTTCTATCAACAGAAAATATTAACTGATAATTACCATCATAACTCTCACAAAAACCATACACGCTCAACTTTCTCGCATTTCAGGCTTCAATAACTGCTAAGCCACAGAGGGTGAAAGAAAGTAGAAAAATATATTCTGCTCCAAGTAGTCCTACAAATCGACAACTTGGCAGTGCATACCTCGAGTAAGAATCCCTCTCTTCTCTTTTTTTTTTGTTTTGAAGTATTCTTTAATGTCAAAACATGGGCATATATGACTAAGGATAGCCCAAAAAACCTGAATATTGTATTTGGCATTTCCTAATTTGGCTATTGTCTTTTCCAAATGTCAGAGTCTCTAAAAATATTCCATTCCACTGTATTAACATACAGAGCAAAACCATTGTCACTGTTTGAAGGCTGTAGTACTTTAAGGCCATTTTTTCCAATATTTGGACAAAGAAAACAAGTGGTTTATTGAAAATACTTTTTAGGTATTTGTGTGTGAAAAGCAGATTTTTTTTAATTCACCTATTGTGGTCAATTTTGACAAGTATAATATTGTTCCCTTTTTCTTGCCATGTATATTTTCAGTGATTCTCCTCCCAATGATAAAATGGCCATTCCGCATGAGATAGCCAGACCTGTAGCCCTAAAGCCTGGTGAACAGCCACCACCGGCAAGACCTCAGAACCCAGCACCTATAGGAGCACAATTCCCAACACACTCACATCAGTTTCAGAGATCACGGAAACTGTTTGATAAAGGCCCTAGTGTGGTGAGTGCAATGCTTGGGGTGAATATTTCCAAATGTCAAACCAAGTAGACGTGCCACCGAACTCCTACTTGAAACAGAACTGCTTTCTTGATTAGCCCACAAAATTTTTAAAACGTCATAGTGCATAGGCTTAGAACAAATCATGCATTATAGTTATCATAATATGTAAGCAACTGATCATTATCATTTAAGTAGAGCTCAAGTTCACCTTTCAATACTATGCATGGTACGTTTAATGACATTGAAGTCAGATTATCACATTAAAAAAGATATTTGACAATATATTAAAGCTGACAATTGTATAGACCTACAAAATAAATGTTCTATCTTTCACTATGTTATTGCAATTTTCCATGCATGTGCAGCAGGACGCAAGCACAAGTGACTTTAGGCTGTCAAAACTGCATTGTAAAATAATTACTCCAACAATACTCAGCATGGTTGTCTTTTACTGCAGTAAAATAAAAGTTCGATCTTTTTTTTATCAAGCTGTAATAATGTTGAAAAAAACTTTCTTAAAGTTAGATGATCTTGTTTTGTGAATTTGACAGACTTACGAAGAAGCAGAGGAAGCGTTATCAACCAAGAGGATTGTGATAGAAACTGAGTTTGCTCAGTGGAGTTGTAAATACTTTGCACAATCAGTGATGAAGGTAGACTCACAGACATTTAGCCTTTTTCTTTTGCCTTTTATGATCTAGATATTTCCTTAGTTGGCTGCATTTAATATGTATATATTTCAATGGTGATGAATTCCTGGTAAATGCGTTGAATAGACCAGCAAAAAGTATACAGATACAATACACTGCAGAAGTGAAGAGACAATTTGATGTACCTGTGTATCAAAAGAGTTTTACCATATTTTACCATCTGATTAATTATTTCACTCATCCCTTGCTAGTTGTGCCTTAGCACTGTGGCTTTACAAACTTTGAGGTGAAACTAAAGTGTCGTCCTAAATCACTGACCCATTTATAAAGAACCTACAATGTACATATCTTGAGCATTCAACAAAAAAAGTTCGACTTTTCCTGGCCACTGTCAATTCAGCCTTTTATCACTGATAATACAAATACTTGATTGTTTGAACTTTTCCCTCAGATGCCGGAGGAAATTGACCCAGAGAGTACTCTGCACCATGAGAGAGAATGGAGGTTTATCAGGAATACTAGGATGAGGAAAGAAGTTAAGGAACAACAAAAGAAAGCATGTAGGTTTCAGTTTTTTTCCTTGAAGTGTGTGTGTGTGTGTGTGTGTGTGTGTCTGTGTGTGTGTGTGTGTGTGTCTTTGTCTGTTTCTGTTTCTGTCTGTATGTCTCACAGTCTGTCTGTCTGTTACCACAAATAATTGAACCTCCACATGATCTAGTACATCAAACACATTCCAGTAGAGCATAGTAGTGAACTGTTGATATTTATTGTATGTTCATTTAGCCGGAAACATTACTATTTTAGTGTCAAAGAAATATGTTAATTGAAATTATCTTTTTTTGTTTCATACTTTCAGCATTCAACAGGCTTGATGACCAAATATTTATTAATAAAAACCAAAGTGTTCCTGTTGCAGTCAGGTTCAATGCCTATGAACCACACCTGGTGGTTGCTGACAGGGAAGGCATTAGGTAAGTACAAATGTGTAATTCCATGGGGGAGGCAGCATTTCTTGATTATGAAGAAGTACACATTCAAACAAATATCTGTGACACATTCCTTTCTAGTGTATACTTGAATGTTCTAAGATAGAATATAAGGTGAGTATTGAACATGTATATTGTATCTTCTCACACTTATGTACATTGTGTGAGGACAGACCTTTCCTGGACCTTGTCGTACAGTTAGCAGTGTTTGTTACTAGTTTCACATTTCTATTTGATAGAATACTATGGATTCTTGGGAGAATTGATGATCACAAATTTGCTGCATTAACAATAAAGCAAATCAAGACATATCATTAGAGGCAGCAGTTGACACCGTGTTTTAAAATGTGACTTTTTCTGAGGATTGCTGTCGCCAACTGACATGATGGATAATAGTAGGGTTTTAGCACACAGTAGTAAGTTCAACTCATGTTGTGAGCAGCAACCACGCTCATGCCTAATGCAACAGGAATGTGCAATTCCAACTGTTGTAGACATGGTGATGTCAGTTGCATCATAAATTCAGAAAGTCCCATATAGGATGACTGTTTATTCATTTCCAAACAATACAGTTGCGGACAACAAACTTGATCAGATGGATGTGAGCTGCATTATCTACAGATGCTGCGGCAGTTTTGATTTCACATGATTAATTTGCATATTGGTCCTTGACATTTCAGTACGTGGAACTGGGAGCAGGGTGCAAGGTTGAATTATTTTTACAATGGGAATGTCAAGCCAAACAAGATCACATCCATGGATTTCATGAACTCACATGACATGTCACTGCTTCTGACTGGATCAGGTATGATTCTTGAATAGGTCATTGTTATATGATGACAAATGATAGAAATCTGAGCTGTGGCAATCTTCTAACAAGAGGGAAGATAGATCTCTCACCGGATTCTTAAACATATTCAGTGTTCAGTTTACAGATCTGTGGAATATGACACTTGCACCAATACATGTATGGTTTTACTCTGTAGTTAACCATTGATAGGAGCAACTGTTTCTATTGATCAAAGAATGCTCATACTGATTTGTCTGGTGCGTTGGAATAGGGATAAAGACACAAGAAGGGACAACATTTGAAGACTGTCAAGTAACTTCAAAATGTCCCTCATGAGACACCTGTTTGATATCCTTTTGTTTTCTATAAAGTCTCTGTGACACATCCCTTTATAAAGTGTTTTCCTATGAAAAAGAATGTTTGTTTGTTGGATTGCTATTATTCAAAGCATGATGCTTTGCCACAGAAATTTTCACATTGTTTATTTTGAAGCTTATTGTCCTTTCACACAATCAATGGAGTACCTCTATGCCAGATTGTCTGTTTCTTTGCATTCAGATGATGGTGCTGTGAGAATCTGGAGAAACTATTCTGGGGAGAATGGTAAACCTGTAGAGTTAGTGACTGCATGGCAGGCACTCACTGATATGCTGCCATCAACGAGAGGTAAGAGTAAACAAATCAATATTATCTCAATCAATAGCCGGCAAAGATAATTAGATGGATAAGAATAGTTTTGTAGCAGGTTTTCTTATAAAACGGAAAAAGAAAATTCACAGATACAGTACATATTATATGCCTTTTGGTACAACTTTTCTGACACTCAGCTTTTCACAATACTCTTCTGGTCTCTGCTTTTTTGACTCACATGAAGCCAGTCGAATAATTGATTTCAGCGTCTTGCTTTTGCCACAATCAGAAATATAAATATTTCTGCATGGATTAAACAAAGAGCATAGCTAGCATTTGGAATTTCAAAAACATGGTAAATTGTAGGTTAATTTTCCTCTAACCAAAACTGACCATGACCATGGAAGTTCTTGTGGAAAGTTGGAGGAAAAGTTGAAAACTTTCTATGCATTATCTTTACAAAATGTATGACTGGCAAGCCTTTACTAATTCCTAACATTTTGTTCATGTACACAGGTTCAGGTTTGGTGGTAGACTGGGAACAAGAGTCTGGTATGCTGCTTGCTTCTGGTGATGTCAGGATCATCAGAGTATGGGATACACAGAGAGAAGTGAGACTTCAGGTATGGGATAAAGTATTGCTTTAAGTTCTGTAGCAAGAGTGTGTGAAGAATTAATTTCAGCATACATGTTGAGAAAATATGAGAAATTATTTAGTATTACAGTTGGTTCTGTGCTCAAAACTTTTTCACACTATCTTGTCATACAACAGTCTGCATGTTACATTATTTTTAAGGTCAATTTGATAAAGGATAGTGTAAAGCAAAAACATACCAGGCACTAAATATAACTTGTTTGTTAACTGGGAATTACAAAGGCATATGTCTTTACTAGAGAGACTCATGTAATGTTTAATATTTGGCACATATCCTCTTGATGTGGATGTTTTGTTTACTAGATAGTTGAAAGGGGAAGTACCAGAGAAAATAGAGGTGAATTTATCACTGTAAACTCACAGTAAACTGAGCAAAAAAGTTAGAAGTTTCATGCATCAGACAGCCAGGTAGTTTTGTACTGGTAGTTACTCGTTACAAATATTTGACTAACAACAGTTCATGCTCAGAAAACCATGAACTTGACTCTCATTCACATTTTTGAGTGCCAAAGCAGTCATTTTTACTTTCAGTTCATATTTGATGTGGTCTTCCCTCTCTATTTTCTCGGCAGGATATTCCGACAGGAGCCGATAGTTGTGTAACTAGTTTAGCCTGTGATTCTGTTGGAAGATCACTTCTAATAGCAGGATGTGGAGATGGGTCTGTCAGATTGTATGACAGAAGACTTGCTCCTCAGGAATGGTATGTACTGACTAAACATGGACTTGTTATAGTGAGACTGTGTATGTTCAAACAGCACCACAGGTTTTTGACATTCTGAAGTTCTCCACACTTCGATATGACAACAACTATGTTGACTCTTTCAAATGCATGCGTGAAAACTTCATCATATCCCACCAGTCAAGTTACTAATTTGTGTTACATTTCTTTTTTTCAACAGTCGAGTGATGACGCTACGAGAGCATCAAGGCTGGGTAGCTAAAGTTCATTTACAGAAAGGTGGTGATGGCAATATTATCAGTGCTAGGTAAGTTTGAATTGCCTTAAAAGGATGTGGTCTGTATGGATGTTGATATATGATATCATCAATATAATGGTATGGATCAAACAGAAGAAATAGAATATGATAGAAAGAGATCAACATTATTCATGCAGTGTACCATACAGCATGAAGGACATCAAAAAGTCCCTCAACTCTGTCAACTTTCCACCAGGCTCTATGAAGCAAAAGTCTAGACCAGTGTGCCTTTCACATTCAGAAGCATTACAACTGGGAAAGTCACAAGTACCTGGGAAAATTAATGCTTAATGCCATGTAATCCTGTCTGGTCTTTCATTTATGCTCTGTGAAAATCACAATTTCAATCAAGGTGTAACTCTTAGCAAACAAGATTCACTTTGCTTCCTTGCAGTTAAATCAGGCTTCTATTCTTCATATGTAACTTCCTCCACCTAAATATTATTACAATTTGTCTGCTGTCTCTTACAAGATTCAATGAATCACTGATAACCTATGCTATCTGTAGCATTTACCCTGTTACAGTAGAAGAAGCACCAAATATTGATTCAGAAATGTGTAAAATGTTCTTGTACTTGAACACAGTACTGACCAGTTTATGTAGTAAGTTCTCTCTGTTAAGCATATCTTCCCTTTGTTTTCCTTGACAGTGTGGCAGGCGATGTTAGGTTTTGGGATCCTAGATTTACAGAATCTGTCAACACAATCAGCACAATTCAGAGTCTCATGGCGTTAGAAGTTCATGAACAGGCCGAAGTTTTAGCATGGTGAGTACAGACATTCAACAAGGTGGCTTTGATTCAAAATCTCCCTTGTGCATTATGCACTTGTGTTAGGCTGTGCAATTCTTTGAAAGTTTTTGAGAAAACATGGGAAAAATACATTTTTTTGTAGAGAATTAAGGGAGATTGGTGATATCTGTAATGACATAAAACCTCAATCCTTTGTGATATTTTTGGAAGAAAGACTTACATTATTTGAAATGATAACGTATTAAATGAGGCATTACTGGTTCACTTTCAGTGGTTCAGCCAATCAACTCATCAGTGTATATAGTTTAGCAGGTGACAATTTAAGTACTATCAAATACCATGATGGGTTCATGGGACAGCGCATAGGACCTATCAGTTGTATGGCCTTCCATCCACACAGGGTAAGATGCAAAGTCTACTGATACAATAACAACGCTATGAATAGTTCATGATGATAGTTTTGTGACTGTAGAAACCATAGTTCGCTTCATTTCTTGAAATCCATGAAAAAGCTTCTAACAGAATTTGATGATGTCGAATCAACATTTCTAACATAACAACTATTGAAAAACTTGCAGAGTGGTCTGCAATGAAAATATCAATTATGAAAAGGTGTTTACAGTCAATGTCAACAGACTTGCTATTTAGTCACCCAAGCAAAGTTCAAAATGAACTCCACAATAAGGGAGGGACACACCGTTTGCCGGCCTTCAAAATGATTTAACCCTTTCACCACCATAGTTTGACCCAAATCCATTGTTTTCTATGGTAAAGTTGGACCTGTACACAGGGAACTGGGGGTGAAAGGGTTAAACAGATTGTTTCTGATGGTGTGTGTGTTATGTCCTTTCCTGTAAGCAGTAAGTTAATAACAACCTCTACTGTCAGTGTCCAAAGGCAATTTCTGATGTCATAGATTGTTACAAATGCAGCTCTATACATGTACAGTTTCTGTTTTCTTTTATTGTATGAGACATTTTTAATGAGTCATTTGTAATGAATGATAACTTTTATCATGAAATCAGCTGTAAAAGTTGCATTGAAGTATAGTTTATAAACTTTGCACTTGGTTTTATCTAACTTGAGAATATGCTGCTAGTCTGCTCAGTTCCTTTAATTAAAATTTTTTTTTTCCCTTTACACTAGGTTTTACTAGGAGCTGGCAGCACAGATGCCATTCTTTCAATATATGCATCTGACAAAAAACGGTAACCAGAAGAAAATGTGATACCAGTCTTTCAAAAATGCAAGCAAACACCTTTGATACAACTAGCAGTCGGACAGAGCAGCGTGTCAAGTTAAACATTGATATAATGTGACTTCTTTCAAAGTCTTCGTTTTCTACAATATTTGAAACAAAACAATACTCTGACAGTACTCAAACAATAATGATCACTCTGAAAGGGACAAATCATTATCTTAACATTCACTGAAATCAACATTTTGTACCGAAGAGCTGCAATTTGAGATTTTTCCTGATCACATGTAATAGCTGCAGTAGAGAGGACAGGCAGGTTTTTATTCGTTTTACAAGATTCAACAGTGAAAGGAAAGAATGCTTGTAGATTACAACATGGTTTTATCATGACATGGACATACCATTCTTCCATAGGGTTCAATTTTAAGTAGGTATGTAGGGTAGTGTCCTCTTGTTTGCAACATTGTACAAGTATCTTCAAAAATGGGAAAATAATACATGAATGTACTGGTTTAATATTGATGGATGACTGTTGACGTTGATAAAGTCTCAAAATATCTAATCAAAGAATCTGTATCTTATTAGTTCCTATACACTGCCCAGTGGTCATTGTCTGTAACTATGCAATGTACACCACATTTGTAAAGGAGAGACTGTTCAAGGAAAATGAAGCTCAAAATTGGGTACAACAGATTGATGGTGGTGTCATGTGAAAGTGGGGTTGGCCTGTGAAAATGTAATACTATACACATATTGACTGATCTTCAAGGTAACAACATACATTGATTTTCCCTGAGGGACTGCATCACTTTCGTGCCCCCCTTTCCAATTATACTACCTTTAGGTCAAAGGTCAAGGGGAAAGAAACTGTTGTAAGGCAAATCACACGCTTTTACCCAAGTGTAGGACATACACATCCCATCCATTGTCAATACTCAAAAAAAAAAATTCTCAGCTGTCACACATCTTAGTTGCAGACATCCCCACCGTCTTTGTATTTCTGTTCTAGACTGCCTATTTTTAGATGGCACTTTTAAGCTTGTCCAGGTGTTAGTTGTTTGAACTGTTACCCAATCAGTAAACAGTTCCAAAATTTTTAACCAGTAACTGGCTCATTGCATGTATCAGCGTCAAAATGACACATCCCATGGGCCATAGGACCATAGATTGACAAGTTATGATAATAATGGATGAGGTGTGTATTAAAATAGTTTGTTGACCTTTTCACCAATTTCCTGTATATAGGGCCACTCTTGGGGTTGGGCTAAGCCATGATGGTGAAAGGGTGAAAACAGAAAGCATGTTACTTGAGTAGGCAAAGTCATTGTATCTTTTTGAAGATATATTGCAGTCTGTGAAAATGTAAGATTACACTCTTAACTTATTGCAGTTCACCTTCTATTGTACTGAAAATAATGTTCGAGTAGTTCTTCAAGTGTATGAAGCTCCATGACTGTGATGAAAAGAGTGAAAGAATTTAAGTAGTATCTCACTGACTGATATAGGTTCAAGTTCAAATGTGATTTGCCAGATGTGATTGTCATGTTCTAATGCATTTTAAATTATTTATTAAAAATTCAAACATGAGTTCATGGCATCATGAGATGTAGATATTTGTAGATGTGAAATTGGTAATAATACTGCATGGTTTATGATGAAACAGTTGTCCGTGTGTTTTGTCAATAAATAATCTGAACTGACGTTTGCATGTGAAGGTAGTTCATTGTTCAGCTGTATGGTCTGGCTTTTGGGAGTTGAAAGTTCATTGTTGAGCAGGCTATTCTGACCCTTGGAGATGGAAAATTTGTTTGTACCACACAATAATCCTGATGTATTAGAGGGGAGAGAAAACGTTCATGAATATGAAAACTGTCAACTCAGGGTGGCCACTAACTGGCCTCAGATTTTCTCAGTTTATTGTTTTACTGTACACAGTATGGAAAAGCCGAAAGCATTGATGTGGTATTGTGATAACTTTCATGAATATGTGTCAAAAATATAAAAAGCTGATAAGCACAAATACGCTTTGAGGTTTCTCTGTTGAAAGAAAAAAACAAACAAATTGCAATTTCTTCTTTTCACAATGGTGCATTTTTTTCATTGGACAAATATTTCTGTCTGATTTTGTAAATTTTACAGGATAATGATCAGTTTTCTGCATAAACCAAAGCCAGCTCTTCTTTCCTACGTAAAGATGCATGTTGGAATTCTTTGGTAACATTGCATTTTACCGCTGCATTCTCAACAATCAAAACAAAATGAAATACATGTACACCATAATCACATTGTACAATCAGTGATGTGGAATCAAATCAGTGATGCAATATTTGAGTTCTTGACACTATCACAATTTACCAGATGAAGAACTGTAAATCAAAACTTACTTGCCATGAATTTGCCAAAGTTCTCTGCTTTGTACTGGTAGTTCTGTGGTAAACTAGACTACATCATATCCCACTGTCATCAGTTTGAACTCATACTATGATGTCAGGACTGTACTTGTATATTGTCGAGTAATTTGTACTGATTTCTCGAAAGATTTCCTGTAATTTTCAAGAGAAAAAGTATTTGGCTATATGACAAACCATTCAAAGATTGTGTACACAAATGTTGATACATCAAAATTTGCAAGTATTAACAGCTACAACTGATTTGTAATTTATTGTCTGATTTGTAAGTGTTTCTCCATCATCATAGACCCATCAACAGTGTTGTCTATGATTCCTGTCAAGCAGATCTAATTTGTCGGTAACAAAACAGCACTGAAATCTAAAGATGATCATTTCAAACGGAAACACTTGTACTGCTAGTGAACTCATCATCTTTACACAAATTACAGTAAAACATACTATTGTGCTGTATGATGTCAAAAACTGCATTCAAATTGATGAAAATTTATTGTTTTGATGTATTTAAAACTCCCCTTTCCCATATTTAAGGATGGGGAGTCTTGGGTTGTCGATAATAAAAGCTAATGCACAACCAAGGTAATTACTTCATTGTAGCTGAGACTTGATATTGGTAAATGCCTTTGTACACTATTATAGGACTGTGTGCTAAAGATCTGTATTGAGTTTCATCAAATTTGCTGCAGTCACACCTAAAACAGTGAAAGTGCATATGTACGCTATAGTGTATTATCCTTTTACCAAGTTTGACAGGAATCGGCTCAGACATGTCTTAGATATCTGAATGGACGGACGGACACACAGACTTTGTCCGTGGAGACTAAATATGGAATTTAGTGCAAATATGACACTGCACAAAAAGGATGTGTGAAAAAATGAATTTAGATGAAATTTTAATCTGTGCTGGATAGTCCAAGAAGCACATTGGATGAAGTTTTAAGTGATACAGTAGACCAAAATTAATTGAAGGTGAGTGAGTTATCACAATCGTTTTTATTCTGTGACAGTGAGACTGAGAGGGAGAGGTACAAATCACAACCATCTTCTCAACCAGCCAAGATCTCTGACTACAGGAACTTTTGACACGTCCCAGACTGAAAAGAATTTTATGTGACAAAACTTCTGTATCTAATGTAATAGACAATGTAATTATGTATCACAAGCTTTGCATCACCTGTGGTGGTTAACTATGATTAACACATCCGATTGCTCCATTGTAATATTATTAATCCAGGAATAAAATCTGATATTTTGTCAAATCTTACATCGTGAAAGTTTCAGGTCATCTTCAACTTCTCACTATACATCTGTAGAGGTTGCAAAATTTTCCTTAATCAGAGCAGCTCTAAACTTTATATGCACTTTGCCAGGCTAATTACAGCCGTCAAGATTAGCAATGT
>LD342927.1:100351-110807 GCA_001465055.1 Ptychodera flava | reverse complement strand
CTTGAACCAAACGAAAACTTCACTTTCAATAATTGATAAATGAATAACATATACAAACATATTCTATGGATACCTGCCACTATAGTGACTATTACTCACGAATAGGGTTATTATTTATTAAACGCCAGGAAGGATGTTCAAATGTGTGATTTCTCTTTCTCTCTTTATTTATTGTAGCTACAAGACCACAGCAAACTGTTTACAATGGTACAGTCAGTGCAGAATCAGACGAGCCAATCCTGCAGAGAAGTTTTAAAAATGTCATGCGGAGGGTGCCCTCACCAGGTATCAATCAAACACAAGTGTGGCCTTTAATTCAAATTATGCTGATTACTGAGTGACCAATTTTTCTTTACTTTTTACAACAAAAAAGAAAAATGCTATAAATTTACCCAAATCAAAATTTAGGATGATATTATTTGAGAAATTCATGAAGACAGTCCAATGGCACTAAAAGTCATGGTGAAAATCAATACTGCTTTTGCCGTTAATTGTATAAATGTTAATGATTGAATCAATACTGGAAATTTAAAATTATGACTATAACTTCTTTCCTTTTGATCTCAGAGATTGTCAGTAAATATGTTGTATATCAAACCACAAAATTTAGTGTTAAACCATAGACCCCGGAGAAAAGTTTTTCTCAAGGGTTTTTATTTAAACAATGTTTCAGTAATTTAAATTTAGACAGTGTAAAGAATTGGACAAATATGAACTGTAAGTTTACAAAAAATCAAATACTAGTTGCAAATTTGATATCATTTTGTCACTATTTCGTCTTTATCCCCATCCAGTTGTTGTTGTAACTACTGCGAGCTATCAAGATCAGATCTTGAGAGGAATGACATGTGGTTCCTTCACAAGTGTGTCATTTAAACCTCCGATAGTATCATTCTGTATACAGCATCCGAGGTAGGTGTAAGATTTATCTTGAACCTTGAAAGTTTGCTTGCAAGGCAATTTGCCAAACATATTGAAGTAATTTGTGGTACAATTCAAAGTAAAAAGGAAAATGGTCACAAATGTAGGACTATTACTAGTTTTTTCTCAAAGCCCCTCACTTTGTATTGTATAAGTTGTCCTGTCCTTCTTCTTGTATATGGGCCCTTACCAATTCCCCTGGTAGGTTTAGGGTAGCACAGCTGTGTTAGTACACCTGACATGCCTCACTTAACTACTCTAAATCACTGAGGGTATGCTATGTCAGAACTTGGGTGTGGCATAGTAAATAAGGTACTGTAAATAAGTATAAAAATGCTTTGTAACATAGTGTAACCAAGGTACAAGTAATTTTGTGATTAGTTTTGCTGACAGTACAGCAGCTTTAAAACTAGACACAAGGAGACCAATATCTTTTCCTGCCAGCATTCTTTGTCAACAACAGATATCCTTACTTCAGCTTTGTCATAAAATCTTATAGTTGTTGATTGTATAAGCCTTGGTACACTCCATACTCCTTAACAGTTGTTAAAAATTAAAACACAATAAATGTCTTTGATCAGAAATAAAAAGTTCAGTTGCAGAATAGTGGTCTTGCAATTTTGAACAAACTATAATCTATGAAGGTCACAAATCGATGTTATTAGTTTTACGACATGACCTCTTAGAATATGATGTGTGTTTCACAATTTGGCTGACTATCTATACATTGTTAAAAGGTATTTTTTGTTCTTTCCATTTGCAGCCACATGCATGAATTACTGTTACAGACAAAACACTTTGCTATCAACATTCTATCAAAAAATCAGGTAAGGTATTAAACTCCTTAATTCAGACAGGTGCTACTCAGCAGGTTGAATTGCCAAATGTTGCTTGTCCGTGTGTCATTGTCATATATAGTTCACCAAGAACATGAATATTTAGCATCAGTGTCATTTGAGTATTCAGTTCACAATGCAAGGTTCATAACTATGCTCCAATAATAATGAGTCCTTATCTCTAGATCTGCATACTAGTACTTAAACAATACTCATTAACCACTTACCGAGAGCTGAAATTTTACATTTCACACACTCTAGATGAGTCTGAGCTACACCAAACGAAAGGTGAAGTGGAGTGTCTGGCACAACACAAATGACAAAATGCTGATGTAACACTAGGAACAGGTGTTATTGAATAATCGCTAAGTTATCGTATATCCATACCGACAATTTGATATCTGAAGGGGATTTTTCTGATTAATATGTGTACTTAATTTAATTCCTCAATATGCGTCAACAAAGTAACATTACTATAAACAGGCTTCATTTATGAAACTTGATAATGTACTGTCACTTTAGTCACAACCCACATGCAAAAGGAAATTTCTTTTATGATCCAAAATGGTATTACAATATTTCTGCACCTAAAATGTCCTTTGGCTTCAAAACCCTTGCCCTTACCCTGACCATACATCATACGGGATAGCCATTTGTTAATTGATACATGTACTTATATAGGTATCACTTTATCACACTGTCAAACTTGCTGGCCACCTTTGTGCAAATAGGCTGTTTGCTTTTCTCTTCTTACAATATTTCTGCTGTGTACTAGAAATTAAGGTGACTTTAATATGCAGAGGAATAGTGCAGCCGTATGATATACTGAAGTTTCAATATGCTATCACTGTTTTATCCAGAACACAATTTCTGTGTGCATCAAAGTCAAATACTTCAACTTGCATTGTAGGTGAATCTTGACAGCCACGTTGATTCTTAGTATGAAAAGTTCCAAATACAACTCACTAACAGTTTTAAAATTACGTTTTATGTGCATATGTAAACACAAATGAGCTTTCACTGCCAATTTCTTTATGTAAGTCTTTCCCAGAATGGAGTAGTACGTTGAATGATAAAGTTTGAACAGTGAATTGTGTCATTAAAAGTATTACCAGTATTATTGTATCAGTACAGAGGTTATCGAGAAAAGGAAAATATTTTTGTCTTATTCAAAATTATATGTTTTATTTATTATCACACTCATTCAAAAGTGGTAAAGTTGTTTCCACCATTAACTATTAAAAATTATATGACCCATTCCAAATCACTTTCCTTTATGTAGGCACACTACGCCACCAGATTTGCCAAACCAGCTGATGAAAGCAAAGACCAATTGCAATCAATACCCTATGAAGAAGGAATCAATGTGAGTACAATAATGTGAAAATGTCAGGGTTCAGAATTAAAATTCCACTGAGGTGGTCAGGGTACAACAGACTGATACATGCAGAATATGTTTTGTGATGGTCAAAATGAAAACATGTTGTAAATTTCAAGGTCATGATCAGCTAATAAGCGTTCTTTTTAAACTTCTTCACATTGAGATGTCAGTGATTCATACATGACATTAAATGAGTGTTTTACAAAAATATATTTTGCTCAGTGCTTGACAAAATAGTGTTTTCAATGTGATTGGTCTGAACAGCTCTCTGACAAGTTATGATGAAATTTACTGAGCTTCATCAAATTATAGAGACTTCAGCTCAATCTCTTTCAAGAGGCCTTCAATATTTCTGTTGCAATTTTCAAATTCTCTGTGATTAACAATGGTCACTTTAAAAAGCAAAAAGCGTTTTCATGTGTGGCTCTAAATGACAAACTAGTGATTCTCAGACCCAAAAGATTTATTTAATAGCATTTCAAACTCTGTATCTCTTACACAATACATTGAATTATTGCAAAAGAGAAAATTCAATTATCTAAACCACAGACCACTAGTTTTTTCTCAAGGGTCTATGTCTAAACCAAAAAGTATTTGTTGCAAGAAAATCACTTGCAAATACAATTTAAAACAAATTTATTTATTTTCAGGGAGCACCCATTTTAGCGGATGCAGCTGGAGTACTTGAGTGTAAGCTTCATGATGTACATACAGTGGGTGATCACCATGTATGGTATGGAGAAGTTTTAAAAACTACAGAGCTCAGGGATGAACCCCTCTTGTACTTTGCCAGGTAATAATTACTGAAATGTGGGTTGACATAACAATGTCTGTTCTTTGTGGGTCTAATTTAGACACTTTTTCCCAAACAAATCTCCGGCTTTGTGACAGTTGACATTCAGTTATTTGACTTCTCTCTCTTTGTTCACGATAAGCAACACAATCCCATCGGAAAATGGAATCAAAACAAACATAGTCAATGAAAGACTTATCTAAAAGAAGATGGTGTCCAAGTAGGTGGACCATCATTTTGCAAGTTTGTATGAGCATTCATAAAGTACAGGTAATTCATAATTGAACTGATATTTCAAACTTTAACAGGACATACCGATCAGTAGGAGATGAAGTGTTCATGACAGCATTTGAAGATACTACACTGCTATTTGAGGACTGGACTCACGCTGCCCACTTACGCATGGCTTGGAACTACATCAAAGAGTATGGTAGAGAGAAAGCAACACCACTTATAAAGCAAGTATCCATTCGTTTAGTATGCCATTTTAACAATCTGTCATGTCAGGTCACTGTAAATAGAAAAGGAATTCTGACTGCTGACATGCAAGCATTAACTACATGACCATTGCTGTTCTGGTGATGACAATGCAATGAACATTGCCAATTTTGGTAAACCAATCAATGTTTAAGTTTGACCTTTCTAAATATGATACTGGACCAAGGCTGTACATCACAAATATCTCCTCATTCATTTATTGCAATATTTATCACCAAATTATTTACAACATCCAAGCTGTTAGATTTTTCTGATAATTTATACCCATTCACACTGCATAATGAGCAGCTAAGATGAAAACTGTACTTTATCTCTAGGACTGGTATTAAGAAGTACAATGAACAAAATAAAGACAAGGTAATTGATTATCAATTTTTAAAAAGTATATTACTTTTTTTATATTTTGGATATTATGCTATCACTTGAGCATCACATTGAAAGATTTATTGTGTATTTTATTGGTTGTTCATTCTTTGCCATAATGCGTATTCAGCCTGTTCATGCCCCATGACTATTTGTTACGATTCTCACAAATTCTTAGTTGAAAATTTCTGTTTATTTGTAGATTGTGAGGGGATATCATGAAACTCTGACAGTGTTTTTTATTCATATGGTCGCAGATGCAATAAAAAAGGTAAACACTTTTCTTCATGATAGAAGTAAGCATTTTATCATATGAAGTGAAATATGTGTAGTGTTTTTCATCGCTTATAACATTAACCTCCCACAAGTACAGGAATTATCCACAAATGTAGCTAAGATGACAGATTATTGACAATTACTCTTTACAATTTCAAATATATAGAGTCAATGTGACATGGTAATACCAGTGTTGACACAATAGCTACATTTATAAGGAAATTTTTTGTGGAAAAATTTGAGTTGTTAGTGCACAATGTGCTGTTCATCGACAATGACATTTTTTGTATGTTTTACTTTCCATTAATATTTCGAAGTGGATTTCAAAATTAGACTATCTATATTATACTAAAAATATTAATATATCTGTCATTTGCAGTGTGATCATCCAGATATAACATTTGAAGAGTTTATTGAGAAGCAAACTTATCTAAGTGATAAGGAACTTTTGAACAGATACTACTCACCTCATATTATAAACTCACACAGAGCAAAAATGATGTAAGTAAATATTTAGAGGTTATAAATGGAATGTGAGCGTATTTGGTTGCAAAAATTAGACCTCTGGCTTGAAAACTGTCATATTTGGTGGGAAATAATTTCTAAGCAAAGCAACCAAAGACCTTAGCACCCTAAATATTGTCTTATTATAATATGAGAAAAGTAAAATACAAGTTGGGACGAGGGTTCAGGAGCCTCAGCATAAACTCTTAACAGAACATGTCACTACGACAAGCCCAGTTGATTCTGTACAATAAGGTAGCACAACACATTGATTTAATCATTAAAATCAACAAACTTGAAGAATTTGACTCGAAAAATGCTCCACAAAACAATTGAAAAATGCTTGTTGTTTGATCATCATTGTGCTTGTACAAGCTCTTCATCATTGAGTTCATCAAACTGAACAACACTGAAATTCACCAATCAAAATGAACCTCAAGCTGCAGACCTGTCTGACATTATGGTGTGTTGAGCTTTCAAGCTGGAATTTTGAAATTTGCGCATGCGTCCAACTATGCCACAGTCTTTTGGTTGAGAATATAAACCCTGTCTCCAGCCAATCAAATGGCCAGATTCAAGTGAAGCATATCATAATAACGTTTTTGACAGTATGATGGATACTTGGATTTACAAGCTTGTCACAAATTATTTACCAATGCTAGTATTTTTGACACTGTGGACAAAGTCAAAGCCATTGATGAGCACAACCTATTACACACGTAAAAGAAAATTTTATTTTCTGCATTAGATTTCATGGAGTCAGAGTGACAGTCATTTCTTTCTTGCAGGTTTGAACCTCCAGACAAGCATGAACTTCCGTAGAAAACATTTGCAGTGTCGTTCCTTGCCATTTTGCAATCTACACATCGTGCTGTTTCAAATGAATGTCTCAGGAGTGTTAAAACATGCTTTGGAGCATATGTGCATGCATTGCAGAACCTGTGAAAGTGTATTACCTCAACCATGGATCTACCTCCACACCAACAAATAAATGATAATACACTGCTGTATGGACTTATATTGTTGGTAAATATTTAGTGTAAATACAAAATTTTTAGAATCAGCAAACAGACCGCCACTAGACCAGGAAACAAGACCAAGATAGCAGTTCAATTTTCAGTGTTTATTCTATATACATTCAGTGTGGCTACAGTCCACTTTTAATAAAGATCAATTCAGTCTTTCAAGAACTTGTTGAATATCTACATATTAAAGTGTTTTATGTGTATTTGTGACTTTGTATAGAACATAATTGTGAAAGGTGCTATTCAATCAAACCAATATCCTTTTTACAAATATGCCAAATAGTAAATGTAAACTTCCAATAAAACTATACTCTTCTTTTGGATTAAACTTTTTGATTTATAATGTTTCTTCAAATGCTAATGTGCGTTTTGTTGAAGCAATCAACATAGGGGTCACACAAGGTTTAAATCCGGCAGCTATTTCTGTCATTTTTATGAGTTTCCTTGCAAGGCCTCTGCAGTCTTCATCACTCTGTAAACAAGTGGTAAAATGCTTGCTCTAAATACTTCCAAAATATTATTGTAAAAGAACATGTAGTAAATAATAAAATGCATCTTCCACAAACTATTAAATTCTAAATGTGTAACACATCTTTGGCAGACTTCAGTAAGAAATCTCTTTTGCTCATATCACTGTACATGTAATGAGAGAAATTCTTTTGGCAGTGCATCCAACGATCTTAGAGAGGGTGCATTTATGATTTACCATAGGCATATGACTGGTATGTCTGTATTTCAAACATGAAACATGGGAACTGACTCCTTTCCATGTCTTGCTATTGTAGATCAATTGAAACAGATTGAATGGCAGACATAAAACCATTATTCTGGGAATATTTTAAATACAGAACACAGTCTATGATATGTAGCTCCATATTGTTCTGCACTTGTAAATCATTGTTGAAACAAAAGATACAGCAAAGCATGTTTTATAAAATGTCAAACAAACCTCAATTTTTCCACACAGCATTGGAGAGTCGTAGGCATCACACAGACCAGTAACAGCAGTCATTTCAACATTCTGTAACTCTGGTTTAGTGGCCTTTGTTATTACAAAACACACTTTACCGAGGAAATATTCTATATCCAGTAATTTCACTGAAGATTCAATTACACTCAAGCTAGAAGAAATATAATAAAACACTGATTAATAGAGAATATATTTTAATGTCCGAACATTCATCAAATCACAGGTTTTCATTTCATTCTTGCTGTTCTAACATAAATCTGCTCTTTTGGAATGCATATAAATCAAAATCACACAATTCAAAAAGTAGTTGTGATGAATTGATACAATTTTATGCTATTCTCCAAGTTGCATGCTTTACTATTCCAAAATTTGTTATCCAAAACAAATAACAGTAGTATTCAACTGAAGTTGTAATGTCAAAGTCAAATCATGAAACAGTCAGTAAAATGTGTACACATATTTACCTGAGTTTGTTGGATAAATCAATGAGAAATACCACAAAGTCTATCTTAGATCGGCTCTCATCATTTTCTCTTGGCAATGGGAGACTGGTAGCTGTTCTCCTAAACAGGCAAGTCAGTGAGGGTGTGAACATAATAGGTTAGTAAGGGGCAACAGTCCAATGCAGTTCTAATCTCGAAATGAGTTAATTATAGTCCTGGCATGCATACACAAAACTATAATTCTCATATTGTAATTATTTTAGAAAGAAACCGATGTGATCATAAAAAGTGGCCAACTCTGATATCAAAACTGATTTTTTACACAAGCACACCTTCAATCAATATCTAATTCTGGATCTATATGTATAGCTTGATCTGAAGTCTGAAATGAAATGATTGCATGATGTTGTAAAGTGTGATCAAGAGTTTGTGTGCAAACTTGTACTTGAAGATTTGTGCATGTACACTTTGTGCATTTACTTGAGTTGTCTGATAGAATTTCACTGTAATTATTTCTCATCTAAACAGAGTGTCATACTGTAATATAGTACAATCATCATACATTTTTGGCAGAGCACAATGACAACCTGTTAAATTAATATAAAATGGATTTGATTGTATTGATAACATTTGGACATACAATCTACAGAAGTTCTTTTTATCAACATGTAGCTATTGCAGTCACTGTGGCAATGTTTACCAGTGAGTTATGTACAGTGTTATAAACTATGTTGAAAAGACATGTATTGTTTTGAATAGTTTTCAATGATATCCAACATTTTAATGTCTGGCCACTTCATGTTCCACCAAGAAAACAGTACAATAGTTTTCTGAACACGTTGTTAATGTATCAAGAATTACAGCTGTCATCCTGGTAAAATTCCTTGTGATACAAAGTCCCAATCTACAGAAACTTGTCCTTTCACTTCTCATAAATTTATATCTCCTCCTTTCTAATTGAGGCTCTATCATCCAATAAAGCTGACTTGTTTAATGGCATCATAGTCAATCATTCACATGCAAAAATAAATGCTCCTCTGTACAGCTTAGCTACTCTTTTAAGAATTACACTTACAGAAATTAGTGAAATTCATAAATAGTAAAATTGATGAACATTACATATCAAAGGATCAGACCACAAGCTGTCGTAGTGGAGACAGGTGCACTGAGACTAAAAGTTGTCTTAATCCCTGTTGGCAGTAGCATGTATTGGTAGCCCTACGAGTATGGCGAGAGTGTCCGGCTTTGGCTACGCCGCCTCCCACGCGTAGCCAAAGCCGGACACTCTCGCCATACTCATAGGGCTACATGTATTGGATGCGTTGCTATTTTCAGTAAGAAAGCTACAATCCTCAAAAGAGATCAGCACTACCAGGTATGCCTGGTTCACAGTGGAAGAGAATGTGCAGTGATGTTATATAAAAGATACACAAATAAATCAACCAACTTACACATGTAGAGTAAAATCTGTACAGAGATCCACCAAAGCCTGTGCCAGCTTGTGTTTGCCAACTCCATGTCCACCAACCAGCTATGGAATTTGTAAATAAAGTGATAGTAAACTCAACAATAGTTAATACATGTAGTCATTCATCATTCTTTCTCTACAACCATCAAAATGCAACTTGATGACAGTTTTCACAAATTAAAACAAACAATTACTACGGTAATACTTCAATGGGGCAAGAGTATGTCACAAGCCATAGGTAAAAGAGAAATCTGCTCAAGGTTTGTATAAAAAAGTTAATACTTTTCCGAATGTGTGTTTCATGGGCAAGAAAGATACTATGTGCTACCTTAATAATCCCCTCTCCTGCTCAGGCAGCAAGCTAGGTTTGCTGCACTTCCGAAGCCCGCAACTTTCCCCGACGATTGATTTTTATATGTGGAGAAAGGTGCCCATCTTTCGACTCTCACCGCCAACCAAAGTCGCCGGGGAAAGTCGTGGGCTACGGAACACCAAGTTGCATGGTGAGGGCCCCTTCGCCGTGCATCGAACAACAAGGGACTACTGTGACTGTGTGAACCTCCCTTCGCGCAAAACTTTGATTCTGAAAGGAACACTCTATACCAAATTTCTTCCAGGAAACAACACTGTAGAAACGGTTTCTAGACGTTTCGGCACCAAGTCGTTTCGGCCCAAGACGTTTCAGGTGATCCGGCCTCCCGATTTCAGGCCCCAAGTCGTTTCGGCACCGCGACCCAAGACGTTTCGGCACCGCTGAAAGCTACCTGTGGGAACTAGTGCTGGAGCGTAATGTTGCACATCCAAGCACTAAAAAAGTAGTGTCAAATAACATTCATGTACATCATGCTTCACTTTGTGAGAACATAGTAAGAGACCGTAAGAAAAACACTTCATATCATTTTCAAATCTGTGACACAAGTTTATCGATAGCAATAGCCGCCGACATGGCAAATGTTTGAAAGCGGTGCCAAAACAGCA
>LD342927.1:78488-89827 GCA_001465055.1 Ptychodera flava | reverse complement strand
TATATTTCAACTTGGGTAGCAAGAAAACCGACGACTCTGAGTGACTGGCATTGGGCGTTCGTTCGTGTGCAAAACATCGCGTGCAAGTTACAGACGATGGGCGGTACGGTGGGAGTAGGCAATAATAGCGATAAACAAAACGGCCAGTTTAGCCTACCCGGGATATTGTAATACATACGTCATCCACCCTCTGATGTGATTTTCCTCTAATTAACGCCGAATAAATAAATATATTTGTAAAAATACATTATTACGTCGACGCCGACTTCATTGACGTCGACAAATCGACGTCAGCATTTATACTACGACTGATGCCTGGAACTTATCTACCGAACTGAGTGTAGCTAGGTAAGTTTAGAATGTGACGAGTTGGTTTTGAGTGATGTTTTTTTGTTGTTCAGGAGCGCGAACGAACGAATTGAATATAGAAGTATCGAGCAACGATATCTTGTATGGCTTCTGCAAGTTCCGCGATGACAAACAGGAATATTGACCCCACAGTGACCTGACTATACCATTATTCAATAGGCGGGGCCGTATTCTCAACAATACACACCAATAATAGTGTGGTTCCGATAATGTGCTTTTTCAAAACTTGAAGTTGAATGCGAGGTCAGAAAAATGTTAGTCTTTAAAATCATTGTTGAGTAGAGGTCATTTTCAATTAGACTGTACAACATGAGGCACACACGGGTGCCACAAAAACACCCGCCAACTCATAAAATCCTTCATATTATTCATTGTACACTGTGATTAACATAATGTGGTGATCAGATTATTTCGAGGTCATAAGCTGACTCGCGAGCCACGCAGGTTTTATGTCTGTGAAATCATTGCACTTTCGAATTCGAGAAAGTAAAAAAGATTTACAACGGCGGTAGGTTCAAGTGCATTACAAGCAATCGAGGTCTCTTCCTTGATGTTCGGACATTGCAACCTCTTCTTTGGTTCTTCTTTAACAGCTTAATGTTACAATCGACGTCTGCAAACAAGTCTACCATCGTGGCGTATAATAAGTCAAAGAGTGTCGCGTCGTCTCCAGTCTTGACCCGTACGTACAGACTCGTCCGAAAGTCAAAGCCTAAAAGTATTCCTCCGCACTGCACTGAACCCGCTCTCACGACCAAAAAAATAATCATACGAAGTTCACACCCGCTCCTACTTCGGAGTTTTGAATATACACAGAAAGTGTGTCTAAGCGTTCGTTTGTCGTAAAATCCTTTCACATAAACAAAAATCTTTCATCCATGGAATACAACATAGTCCTAGGCTATATTCATAAAAAATTAGGTCACAAGGCATGTGTGACTTATAGCTTGCATACGTCACTCGTAATATGAAAGTACGAGCCAGTACTTCTGCTCGTACAATGTCAGTTTCGAGACAATTACATACCTCCTGCTATGCATGTTGCTAAAGTTGACCTTCAGTACCTAAAGTTTCAGACCTTATTTACTTTTGTCATTCTTAATTTTCTGGTTTAAATATTTCTTGTTGTTTTTCTGGTTATACTGTGCAGAAATTGTCATAACATCAACATATAATTTTCCTGCACTGAACAGATAGAATTAACACTTATTGTTGATCTTTGGTATGTACCAATTCTGATCAAATTTGAGTGACACTGTATAATTGCGCTATTTTTATTTCAAAGCATTTGGTTATGTCTTAGCCTCTCATTGTATAGCTGTATAAGTTGTTTACAAGCAATTTAAACTTTGAAACAATCAGGTAGATTTTGCAAATCTTTTTTGACACCATTGAACTCATTTGACAGGATCCATGCCCTTTGGAAAGCCCTTGAATTTTAAAGACTTCATTGAAGTCCTTGAAAAGTCCATGAATATGAAACTGGGTCCTTGAAAGTTCTTGAGAATTGATAAATTATCAGGAAAAATGATCAGTTGTGATATCATAAAATTGACATGTAACGTGATATATTAAAATGTTAGTGTAACAATAATACCCGGAAAGTGGTGTTTTGCAACCAAAAATATAGCTGAAAAGTCCTTGAAAGTCCTCAAATTTTAAGTAACTTTTAGTATATGGACCCTGATTTGCATTTTTATGTTCTAACGAATCCGGTAAATACACAACTGTAACTACTTTTCTCTCTTGAATTGTTAAATTTCAAAATATCTTCTGATGTCAGTTTCTTGTACTGTCTTTATATATCATGTCTTGTGAACAGGTTTTTGTAAATTTTGCTTTGATTACAGGATGTATCAAATAGTATATTGTTATACTATCATAGAGCGTAACAACAGAGCTGTATTGCCAGTTGTCAGTCATGGACACAGCAGTGAACTCAAACTCTCTAATCTCAATCCACTTGATTCCTACTTTCCATTTGATCCATATCTACTTAGCAGGTATGTAAAATTCAAATCGTAGTGAACAAATCAAATGTTCCTTACGTACATGTATGATAAGTAGTGCAGGTTTAGTTGAAGAGCATCTGAACTTAGACTCTCTCAAAGTCTCTGGTTATCTGAGCATCTTCTTATCTCTACCCTACACTGATGTGTCCTCAACCCCTAGGATAGCCCTCAGGCAAACAAGTAGCAAAACCTTGGTGGACTCTGCCAGCTCCGTGAATTTACACCAAAGCTTAAAATCAGGGCACAAAAGGGGCCACACTAGCCAATAAGGGGCTGAGAGAGGGTCTATCCTTGACTATGGTCATTCACACAGTACAACCAGTGCTAGTCAACGCTGCTTGAAGTCTGATATATCAGTGTAATTATTTCATGTTGCAGTGTTCAAGATTATACAAATTGTGTTCAGGTTTATGTCATATACCAGATCCATGGTTCATGGCAATGTGTTGAACACAAAGATCAAACTACAGCTGGGAACTCATTCTCAGACTGGTGTTTTCTGGCCGCCAGTTTTGAATTACAACCAGCAAACATGTAACTAACATTGTACACCATGTAGAATAATATACTGTGGGTCAACCATTCCACTTCCCTCATTGGTTAAAGCCAAGTAAGTCTTTGACAGGTTTCAAAAACATTTGTTATCTCAATTGGCGTCGTTGATGGTCTGTGCAGCTGACAAGATTACCAGTAGCATAGAACAGTGCAGTCTTTTAGTAGTTGTTGATGTTTGCAACTGAAAGCCTGAAAATCAAATTTCAAAACTTATAAGTTCTCAAAATGTTTAATTTTCAGGTCTAAGAGATACATTAAAAATTTATATCAAGAGTGGGAAGGTAATTTACCAGAGCATGAGGACAATGAGAATGCTGAGGTGAGTTTGGAAAGACCAGATCTGTATGAAAGAAACTTGACATGTTTTAAAGCTCTACATGACAACATATAATATGACTTAGAATAGCGTACTTCTTTGTGATTTTACAATTTACCCATTCTTACTCTTACACGTGTGTACATCAGTGGCTTCCTACTTTGTAACTTTGTTGCAACATGGGAAAATAGGATAAAAAGATTGAAAATATGAAGAAAGATTGGTTTTGTGAGAACAACAAAATTATTTTACTTTTCATGAAATAATTTATTTCATTTATCAATTGAGCAATATTGCATATTACTAGTGTATCTTTTGATGATGATGATGTAAGACAAGTTAGTGTGTGATAAAATTTGATTGGATATTTTAACAACATTTCACAAAAACAAGACACATGTATTCACTTGGACACACGATAGAGCCTAGTACATAACACTAGTACATAAATGCATTCACCAAAGTAGATACAGAGCTTTAACCGTAATCTGTATACATGAACTTTACCTTTTATCCTTGAACATTCTTTATAATATCTACTTCCACTTCATCACACACTTTGAAATTTACTTCTCTGGCGACCAAATTTTATAAAGCCCACTGGAAAGAAAACATTAAAAGCCACACTAATGATCACCAGTCATGGTGTGAGCTTTACTGATACAGATTATGCATACCTTACTCAGCCAGATGAGTATCAAATGATTGGCAAAGTGTTTCTCAAGACATTGGATATAGTTAATAAATTATTAACTATAACCATCAGATATACGGTAGTTAATAAATTGCATTGTTTTGACAGTCTAAGAATCTTTCAACTTTTTCCACTACGTTCAATAAACTTGCATAGTATCATCTTGTAATATGTCCATCTTCTTGTTTGAAAAGGATGCTACCAAAATATGTGAGCTGTGATATAATGTGTTCAGGTTTATGTCATATACCAGACCCATGGTTCATGGCAATGTGTTGAACACAAAGATCAAACTACAGCTGGGAACTCATTCTCAGACTGGTGTTTTCTGACCACCAGTTTTGAATTACAACCAGCAAACAATTTTAGGATATTCTCACTCACCTTTCTAATGAATGTTATATTTATCGACATTACATGTACCTCGTACATTATATATGCAGATGTACAAGATATTGAATCTACATACTCCCTAATTAAAGGTATACAGTCACCTGTTCCAATTTTGCCACAGTTACCATGGAAAGAGAAACTCTAACCAATCACAGATTTTAAGCGGGTGGCTGCTCTATAAAAAACAGCACCCTCTCATGGGCATTTTGAATACTAAGGAACACCTATTTGACCATATATGGGCATATTTAGATTACAGGTGACTGTATACCTTTAATCATTATCATACAAAGTGACCACTTGCACTCTTACATCACTGTTCTAGCAGATTTAGACATTTTTTAGACCTTAATCAAAACTTACAAGGAAATTTCTTTTCTTACAGGACGATGATGATGAATTCTTTGAGTACATTATTCCAAATCCAGACTTAAATCCAGACTCACAGCTGCCTCTAGGGATAACTCCAACAGGGGCACATGCCATGTCACCAGGGTTTAAACACACCTGAGCTGCCATCAGTGATTCATAATTCTCCGGTGTATTCTATGTTAAGAACTTTTAAGGTGGGGAGGGGTAGGGGAGATTCTCATTGTATATGCTTGTGACACAGGTAAAGTACACTTCTGTAAGAGAGTTTTGCACTGAGATTTCCATGGAACAGGGAGACAGAGAGTATCACCGATTCCATTAATATACATGTATCTATGCATCTATATGCATGTGTAACAATGGGAGGTATTTTTGTATAATAAAATCTACCGTAGTGATAGTGTATGTTGAAATTATGGCAAGAAAACAGTATTCTGTAAGCGAGGTGAACCATTGTCACTTCAGATGTGTCAAAAACATTTGTGATCATGTATTGCTGCATCAATTGATGTTGTGACTGTACTTCTTTAAATTGCTATTGTAGAGATTTGCAGTCCGTGAAAACCAGTATCTACACTTGCAGTCAGAGAGTATGTTTTCCTATATATCAATTTCTACCCTGTTGTATCTCTGTCATCCCATCTAAAGTCTTGCATAGTACGTTTTGCATATCTTCAGTCCAAGTGGCCAATATTGTAAATATTTAATGTGTCAGTCACTCTGTGTTTTCTATACAGGTCAGTACACGGACACAAGGAATAGTCCATTTTGAATACTTTTATAATAGTCACCAATTTCTGCGAATTTTTTTTGAAGGAAATATGTGCTAAATTATCAGGTATGTAAGCGGTCTGAAATCACCAAAATGCGCCGGCAATCTGCGCCGGCGCATTTCAAACTGCGCCCCCATTTTGCGCCGGTATATTGCGCCGCCCAAACTGCGCCCTTACTCACCGCCAAAACACTTCCTCCAAGTGTCACAACATCGAGTAGTCGCACTTGCGTAGCAGGACGCTTTAGCAGTGTAGACTGTAGATATTAATATCCGTGCCCTAAAAAATGCAGCTCGAAAAATGACTTGAATTTGCAACAAGTTAAGCTTAATAGTAGTTGGTTTTGGGACTACGCACATACGTACGTGGACACATGGAGGTAGTTAGCGGACAGTACCATAAGTTACTTCTCAAACAGGAGCTTGCAGTAAAGAAATTTTCTTTCAATAAGGTGTGAAAATATATCTTTCGCCAGTAAGATTTTTGACATGTTTTCAGAATGAAGTCTCGGAGGTACGAGACCATGTTATGTTTGTATGGGACGGATTACACTCACTTGGCGGTATCGTGAAAGGATATGGCTTCAGCAGCAGTCAAAATTTGTGAATTTTGCATCTCCATTAAAGGCCAGGGACTTGATATCCGGGATCAAGTTAATCCCGTTCACCTTTGACATTCACGGACGGGATCGAATATTTATGTCTGTGTAAATTACGGTCACGATTAGTGTGCACAGGAGGTTGTACACAGGCCAATGTGTTGACATGCAAACTACAGATTATACGTCACTGAATATAACGGCGAGACCAGTATACACATGTACAGAGAAACGTTTCATGAAGCCCACAATGCTTGTAGCAATAATAGGTGTACTTCAACAGAAATGACAAAGGTACAGTCAATCCACGACGCCGCTGCAACTGGCGTTATTACATTCCGAATTCGGCTTACCCGAGGCTCTGGCTGCAACTGTACAATTATTGCAGCTAAACGATAGCGTAGATGTCGTGCCATTGCCGAGATACTCTGCTGTTTCCGATCGTTTTGTCTAGAGAACTACTAAAAACTCTCTCAATTCGACAAGAAAAAATAATTACGGTTTGAAATATCGGTGCATTAATTTATATTTATAAATTTTTTAAAATAATAAAATATGACATCACCGATCATAAGAAACGTGGTGTTGAAGAACATAAGCTTATATTTTTTGAACAGAAGACTACGGCGACCATTTTCTGTAAGTATACATGTAATCTAACTTTAGAAAACTTGCAAGTCAAACATCCGAAGAGTAACGTCAATATTTTTGGTTTTGTTCTACTCATGTTATAAAATAAGTCAAATTTCGGGAAAGTATCTGTACATTTTCGATATCTGTGCAGCGCAAATGTGTAAACCGACCCTGCATTTATCCATCCTAAAGACCATGACCAGTTCGCGACTGCATAAACCTCTCTCTCTCTCTCTCTCTCTCTCTCCCTCGCCCTCTCGGCTTATGATGAACAACGAAATAGATGCTTTGCGAAATCGCGAAATAACGAAATGACAGCATTTCCACAACCCCAAAATATTTTCTTCAATAAAATCTAATATTTAAATAATGTCCGTGACCGCAGCAGTTGGTTTACTGGGTTTAATGAACGGATTAGGTATGTAATGGAATATTTTGAAGTGACTTCAATCACGGTTGAACTACAAAACACGTGATACATGGCGAAATCATGGGCCGCCATGAAAATATCAGTATGAACACGTACTACCACAGTCACTACAGTAGCTGTTTAGTCAGGGCAGTTGTGAAGCTTCACAAATCTCTCTCGAAATAAAGCCATAACATTTTGGAATTGAGGTTTTTAATCTTCAAACACTAGCTGTCGAAACGCAGCTATCTGTTGGCGGTGAGCGTGCGTAGCTTTGGGGTAGCAGGGTTGACCTTTGATCCGCAAAGCTCTGCATGCATGGCAGGGCACAGGCAACCCAATAAGTATTACTGAGTTTTTCATACTGTTTTCTCTATCATTTTCTCTTCTTTCTTCATGCTCTGAATGATCGGAATAAATAAAATAAATGGTTTATATAACCTAACCTAGCCTCTGTGACTCTTTATTTATTTTACACTCCATTACAAGGACGTATATCTCTCATACACACATGCTGTAATTAATTAGTCAACACAACTAATTATGCTAATCTGTGGACTTATCAAGGATTTTACGGGTTGATCAACATCGCGAAAGATAGGAATGGAATACTAAAACCTATCTTTCCGATGTTGACCAACGTCTGATAAGTCCATGGATTAGCATAATTAGTTGTGTTGACTAATTAATTACAGCATGTGTGTATGAGAGATATACGTCCTTGTAATGAAGTGTAAAGTAAATAGTCACAGAGGCTAGGTTACGTTATGTAAACCATTTATATTATTTATTCCGATCATTCAGAGCATGAAGAAAGAAGAGAAAATGGATAGAGAAAACAGTGTGAAAAACTCAGTAATACTTATTGGGTCGCCTGTGCCCTGCCATGCATGCAGAGCTTTGCGGATCAAAGGTCAACCCTTCCACCGCATAGCTACGCACGCTACCCGCCAACAGATAGCTGCGTTTCGACAGCTAGTGTTTGAAGATTAAAAACCTCAGTTCCAAAATGTTATGGCTTTATTTCGAGAGAGATTTGTGAAGCTTCACAACTGCCCTGACTGAACAGGTACTGTAGTGACTGTGGGAGTACGTGTTCATACTGATATTTTCATGGCGGCCCATGATTTCGCCATGTATCACTTTGTAGTTCGACCGTGATTGAAGTCACTTCAAAATATTCCATTACATACCTAATCCGTTCATTAAACCCAGTAAACCAACTGCTGCGGTCACGGACATTATTTAAATATTAGATTTTATTGAAAAAAAAATTTTGGGGTTGTGGAAATGTTGTCATTTCGTTATTTCGCGATTTCGCAAAGCATCTATTTCGTTGTTCATCATAAGCCCTCTCTCTCTCTCTCTCTCTCTCTCTCTCCCCAAAAGTTTAGCCATTCGATGTTTTATTTTGCCGACATTTATTTAACGGTTCGAATGTGTAAACCGACCCTGCATTTATCCATCCTAAAGACCATGACCAGTTCGCGACTGCATAAACTCACTCTCTCTCTCTCTCTCTCTCTCTCTCTCTCCCCAAAAGTTTAGCCATTCGATGTTTTATTTTGCCGACATTTATTTAACGGTTCACGATCATAGCTCAATGTTGATGTCGATTTTGATTTACGAAGTTTCTTCGTAACTAGAGACATGTCACGGCCTGGAGCTAGTTTTCACTATAAAAACATCCTGTGTAAACATTTTTGCTTCCGAATGGAGGTCACAGGTGACTTCGTGTGTAAAATATTGAATGGCAAAATGAATTTCACCGTTAAGAAAGTCTATGACTTTCAAACTAGTCGCACAAACAACAATAAACATGGCGGAGCAACGATACCGACATATTTTTTTTCCTCTACCGCTGATGAGAGCGACTCGCTGAAGTTGTCCAACTTGGTATTGGTAAGTACAGTATTTGGCTTTGCCCCTTGTGCTGGGTTATGTACACGTAAACTAATTATACAAAAGTTGTATTCACTGTAAATCAATAAGCCTTTCGAACACGAAAGATATTCGGATATCTGAACCTCAACATCGGTTACGCAGCTCGAAAGTTATCCTCCGAAACAGGACAGGAACATTGGTCAAAGCCGGATTTCGTAGCGGCTCATTGTTAGAAAGCATGCAATGCATGATGCTCTCTAGCTTGGTCCTTGGATTGTTGCCTTCCGTCTCGCCCCTACACACCGTCAATTGTCTATTAACAATCACAGGATTCAGTCACATGTGTCTTCAAATTTTGATGCATTAATTCTACCAATCATCAAGCACGGAACACATCAAAAAACAATGGTCGCGGCTACGGCTACGCAGCAGAGATATTTGGCCATCGAAATAGTTTGAGAGTAAAATTTAGCGTCTTTTTAAACTGTGAAAGTATTTACCGACAAGGTTCGGGTAGAAACTACAAACAGATTCAAAGGTCGATCTACGATGCAAATGACACTCGACTAGCTGAGTTACCTTTCCTCTCAAGTGATGTTATTACATACTTCATATACGTGTCGGAAAAAAGATACTCCCATCCTCCGCATTTTAGTGACACATTTCACCATATTCCCCACGAAAAACATGAATATTTCTTTGAAATCGCCTGACTAAACCAAAATAGACTATTAATACCGTGCTTGACATTGAAACTTCGCAATGGCGCAGAGTAAGGGCGCAGTTTGGGCGGCGCAAAATGGGGGCGCAGTTTGAAATGCGCCGGCGCAGTTTGCCGGCGCACTTTGGTGATTTCAGACCGCTTACATAGCTCAAATTATGAAACATTAATTTTATAGTCAACCAGTGAAAATAAAGTTTACAATATTTTCCCTTCAGTAAATCTATACAGCTGTCTATACATTTCTCATCGGAGACAATTTATCAATGCCACTTTTGCAGAGTATTTATAAAACAACTTGTTGCTACTGCCATAATGAAAAGTTCATGTGTCAATGTCACTTTTTTGGCATTTTTGTCAAAATTAATGTTTTCAACATTTTCTTCATAACCACTTATTAGGTTACTTTGATGTTTATATTGAGCGATACATATCTTGTACAATTTTTAAACAATATTGTTATTTATTATTAATTAATTTTGCCATAGTTATGATATAAGCATGCATGTATTGCTCAGCTAAGCAACAAAAACGTGAGTTGCAGAATCAAACCGATGCCAGTTTGTTCTCAGTCTTGTCTGTTTTGTTACCTTTAAAACTTTTCCTTGCGTATCTAAAGTAACCTTCAAATAATGATATTTTTATTGATTTCTAGTTTTTTTTTACTAACAGCTTCTTTGATTACACACCAGAAAATCCGTTTATTGTTGGGGCAGTCATGTTAAGTGTTCCAAGTACATGAATCACAGTCTGTAGTGTGTAGCCTGGACAAAGCCAGGCCAACGTTCACTATGCACATATGTATTTAATTAGTTGACCCATTCACTTCTGCCTGTTGATGATGTGCCGTGTTTTCAGCATGGCTGTAAATTCTGTATTTTTCCTTGTTTATACAAATAAATCTTGTTTGAATATTATGATTTTGATATTATTATTGATTCCACTGAACAAAAAGAGGATTTACCTACATTTTGTTCACTTATAACTCTATTGATGTAGAAAGCATATCAGACACCATAGGACAGGGGAGGGGAGAGGATATGAAACATATAGCTACACAGATCTGTATGTTTTGGAGCAGTCACAATGGCTAAAATTATTTGTTGTCACTGTTGTTGACTGTAGTTTTGCCAAAACATCATTAGGATTTGCTCTCATGTACTTGAAATTGCCCACTGTCACGCATATCATTGTCACGGTCATTGCTTCCCTCTGCTTGTAAATAGAATATGAGATGCTGATGTACAACTCCTATGTCTGTTATTATCCTATTTATTATCCTAAACATTTTTATTGACATTTGTGCCGCCCAAAATTTGGCATTTTCAATTTGCAGAGAATGTGAACTTAATACTTTTAGATTGTAATAATTTCTCCATGGACAAAACACCTGCTATGTAGTGTGATTATTGTGATTGCTGCATATCAGTATTTTGTGCTATCCTGACAGGTTTCTGTGTGATCTCCTGATAGGTAAACCAATGTCATTGTTTAATTTTGATGCATACCATATCCTGATGATATCATTGCCACATTTATAACAGCTCATCGTCATTACATTTGGTGCCTTTTCCACCATATCATATGTAATTCCATGGGGTATATAATTC
>LD342927.1:41804-52535 GCA_001465055.1 Ptychodera flava | reverse complement strand
GTACTCGTCATCAAAGGTGATAGAAAATTAACATGCACCAAATTTGGTAACCTGGGTAACACACCAGACACTTATACTTTGAACTCTGTTCAGAGGCAAACCTCAACATGTCATAGGTCACCAGGGGTCAGAGTTAAAAGATCAAAGTTCAGATTTTGCATTTTCAGTGACTGTGGATATTGCATTTTCCATGACTGTGGATATTGCATAGAAATATTTCAAATGACCATCCACTTATAGTGCATATGTTGATTACAGCAATCAGATGTTCTGTAAATCATACTTTTCAGCATATGCGAAATATTATAACCTATTAATTTCAGCATCAGTTTGATGAAATGTGCTCTGGATGAATAATTCAGTCAAGCTCTTGTAACAAGGGATTTTTATACTGACAGATTTTATTTTACTAAAAGTACAATATTCCAGTACAAAAGTCTGACATGGTATTGTCTGTACTCAAATCTTGAGTGTATTGTAAGCAGTTGGTATTGAGATCCCAGTAAGGTGAATACTGTCATTTCTCTACCTTACAATTGGAAAATAATGAGTTTTAACACTTCCCAGAGGGTTGTTACCCAGCAGTGCAAGTCAAATCTTTGATCTCTTTTCACTGTATCACGCTTCACAAAGCTCCTGCTGTGTTGGCATATTCTTGTAGAACTGTCACGGCTTTCAGTTAAAGAAAGCCCCTTTTCATGTAAGGTGGTATGCACCTCAAAACTAAAGGTCTTAAACTTTGCTCAAACTTTTGTCAAGGAAAATGTAAACCGTACTCTAACAATAAAATCAAGAATAAAAATCAGGGGTCACTGTGTAAATTTTTGTACCAGAGAAACATATTACTAAGATTTACTGAAATTTGAAATAGCTGCCATTCCTACATTAACTTTTAATGTGTAAAACAAGCAAATTTTGGATTTTCACAAAATTAATTGAGTAAAAAGTCTACATTACACAAGAGCTTCAAAATAAGCCGCCACAAATAGTAGATCAGAAAAGTACTGTAAAAATTTTTGGGTCTGAATATCTTTCCCTGATGCGCATTCTACTTTAATAATCAAAGTAGTTCTTTGGATTTTAAAATTTCAGTACCACTATCTACGAGACTTGGCAGATTTTTTATGTCTCCTTCAAATTAATCATGAACTCCAATATGAATGAATGATATGTATGATGATTGTAAAATGTAACCTTTACTGTTATGTAAGCTGTGAGGACTGTAGTTTACATGCCAAGAGCAGTCATCTGTATATTTTTATATTCGAGTGGATTATGTTGCTGCTTTCATTCATCTGTTCTCTCTGTAAGCAGGGATGGCAGTATATTTTGACGACCACATACAAACATTTTGAAATGCCAAATGATGAAAAATTGACAAAAATAATGCCAAAAGAGTGTGAATCTGCCCTGTCAATGCAACAGCAAAGTGTTCAGTTTAGAATTATTATACAACTCACAAAATTGGAAAGTCAATTGTCAGTGTCAGTGTCAAACCATGGAAAAAACTGGAAGATCTGTCACTCCAGGACACCCCTTCCAGCCCATCCTCTTACAAGATGTGAACTTCCGTGAGCAAAGATTTTTCAGTCTTTGTCAAACCATGATACAGATCACATCTAACTCATTTACGCATAGTATGTCAACAGGTGTAAAATTTCCCCGTTATACCAATAGTCTATTCTCATAAGCTATTCACTGAAGAAGAAAAAGCGGTGTATGCTGTGCCAAATTCATAATGTTTGTCAGTGATGTATCACACACCAGCAGATAAAAATCCTCCATCTACAGGCAAACAGCTTCCTGTAACCATGGCAGCTTTGTCACTCAGAAGATAAACTATGCTGTTAACAACATCTTCAACCTCTGAAAAAGTAATAAAAGTAAAGAGAGAGAAAATAGTGATGAACTGTTCCACCAACATAGCTCTGAAAATCAGAAGGCTACCCTGACAAATATTATCACCCACGAAACTCAACAACCACCAGCAAGTAGCACTTCCAGTTCCTTTTTTTCAGACATTGTATTTCGAATGAAAAGTATTTGAAAGGGGAGTACATTTTCAAAATGCAGGTACTAACTTTCACAAAGCTACCATCTTACTAGATACATTTATATCTGTTGGAGATGGGCACTACTATCACATCAATTAATAGTGACAGGCCCATAACAAAATGTGTTATAAGTACTGGTACAACTGTATTTCCAAAGTTCTGCTGTGAGGATTTTGAATTTCAGCATCTGTGCCTTCTAAAATGTGACTGCTCTCAGGAGAACACCGGTAAATTTCATAGTTTACCCCAAATACTGATTATTGTGATGACCCTGCAAACAAATCCAGGCTCTGCAACAGTGAAGTTTCATGAAGAGCTAGTCATTCTGTTCTCCTGTTGTTTTTCTTTGACAAATTTCTCATTTTGTTTATGACTGACAGACTGTTTTATTTAAGTATTACTGTAGACTTTAAATTCACACAGTTTGAAAAACCCTGATGTTAATATCTTCAGCTCTGCTGCCATGACTAAGACTATGTCATACTGAAATTCTTATGAAATTGCAAAATCAGCTATCATACAGAATTTGAAATACAACACACCTGGAAACCTTCCCATAGGAATTCTACTCAACATAGGACCACCTTTCGCCGGGTCTGACCATGCACTCTTGCCCAGCTCTGTCAGGACAACTGTAGGATTGACGGTATTTACTCGAATCTACAATGAAGGGAACCAAATTTTGGCATTTCTAAGAATGTGTAATGATATTTCAAAATTTTTGAATGCATGTTTCATGGAAATATGTAAGAGACTACTATATTTGGGTCATCAGTGAAATTCTACTCCTCTCGTCATGAAATATTTTAACATTTTCGAAGAAACGGAATTTGCAAAAATTTTTCTTCAAATAAAGTTATTGCTTAAACCACAAAGGGCACATGGTCAGTGGTAATGACACTTACTTTATGAGGCCCAAGTTCCAATGCCATTGTTTTTGTCAGTGAATCAACACCACCTTTTGTTGTGCCTGTGAAAAGAAAAGGGAAATATGATATAACACATCAACAAATGGCACTTGGGGTAAACCAATTTCATATTAAGTCATTTTTTCTATTAAAATGTGACATCAACAGAGAAAAGTTCATAGATAAGAGTATGGTTTAAGAGGCAGCAAATGTATTGAATTATTGCTGGAATTCATTCTGAAGACCTGCAACTATAGTCTTATTACTTTTAGAAGGAGACTAATTATATTCTATGGAAAAAGTTAAAACTTCAATTTTTCACAGTCATCTTCTTGAATTTTTGGAGTAGTGTTACCATCTCTACTTTTTGTGTAATCCTTACCCTCTCTTAATATAATAGCTAATAAACCAATTGAAACAATGGGATTGTACCACAGTAGAATCTGCAATCCTTTTCCATCACATAGTTGGTCTATTCAGAGACTACCGGTACATTCACTACTCCCCAATTATACTGGCTTTCCAACCTAGCTCTAAGCAGTTCCTGCATAGAATTCAAAGAATTGAATGCTATGTGTTGCTACACACACAGCTCTAAACACAGGCCGACATGTCCGCAGTCTTGATAGGTTGCCATCGTATCAATTTCAGTATATTTTTCAATTGGATTTGAACTCACAACGTACGACACCCTGTCACAGAGCAAAGACATCACAGTCAAAACTGCTCACCCAAATCCCCACCCTTAAAAAGAGCGGTTCAATGACCGAGCTACTGGTCATGCTGTTGTAACAATTTTCCTGACTGCAACCCCTCGACACGATGTAGAGTTCATCAAGCACTTGGACTCACATACACCCTATTACATTGATCACAAACTTTATCAGAGCAATGAATCTATTGCTTTACAGCCTCTGGAACAATTCTGTCCACCAGCAGAGCTATAAACCCCTGGTAGAAAATTCATCAGATTTTTCAATAGGATTTGAGCTCACTACAAATGGCACCCAGTCACCCACCGACGGCATCACAGTCAAAACCACTCAGCTGAATCGCCACCTTTAACCCGATATTAACTGAAAATGACACATTTCAGGATATATATAGCAGTTGTCAATAAATTTCAACTTTTGCTACATGTTTGCAACTTCATTGAAAGTCTCAACATCATGAACAATATTCACCACAGATTCCCAAGGTCATAGACAAATATGTAAATTCATTTGACTGCTGTCATTGTATCATCACTTTACCATAGATGGCAAGTGTAATTGCCTTTGGTAAAATCCTTCAAGTTATATATGCCAAACTCTGAAAGCTTAATTTTTAGATATACAAATTATAAAGTAGCTGGCATGAAAATGCAAAATATGTTTCACTTATACAAAACAATTTTCTCATCAATATACATAGCAAATTTCATAAACGTTTTTAGAATCCTTCCAGTCTTTTATCCCTGATTGGCAAAGTTAGTTAAATATGCAAATTAGTAACTTATTGATGTAAAAATGCTAAACAACTTTCACTGATATTTTATCATAGCTTCTTCAATGTACATATCAAGTTTCATCAACTTAGATCGAATCAATCAAGATATATCCCTAATTGGAAAGTTTGTGAAATATGCACATTGGTCATTTGATGTTTTGAAAAATCAAAACCAACTTTTGGTAATATTACAACATAGTATTATCAATGTACACAGCAAGTTTCGCCAACTTTGGTCAAGTCAATCAAGATATATCACTAATTAGGAAAGTTTATTAAATATGCATATTAGCAATTAACTTTCATGTCACCCCTTTTATGGCAGATAAATCCTTGTGTGATTAACATTTGCAGCAAATCTCATCCAATTCTGTGCAGCTGTTCTCAATGTTTATGTGTTTTTCCTATTAAAATCATTAATTATGCAAATGAGCATGAAATATGCAAACTGAAAACTAATCACTTCTTCCCATATTCAATCAGAAATTATGTGCCAGATTTGATTCCTATCTGATAAGTCGTTCTTGAGCCAGGTGCCAACAGACAGACAGACAGCTTTTAGTGATGTTACAGTTTTTCTGCCTTTGACCCTTCCACACACTGTAGCGTTCCAGAAGCACTCGCACGCTTATACTCCCTATCACATCTTGCACACAAACTTTATCAGAGCCATGAATATATCGTTTTACTGGGTGAAAGACAGCCTCAGGGACAATTCTGTCCACCAGCAGAGCTATAAACCCAGGTTAGAAAATTCAGTATATATTTTGATGAGATTTGATCTCAGTATGTGAAAAGAACATGAATTAAAACAGAAATCAAGCAGTCACACAAAGAAAAATTACAAAGATCAAAAGACTGACTTGCGTCGAATCTACAAAATATTGTGCACATACAAGGCCTTAATAAGAGACATGGAAATGAAAGTTCATGAATCTGAATTCAATTCTAGTATCACTTGTAAGTTTGCTATCCAGGCACATCTCTGTTGTAAAGGCAATGTCTTAAAATTTTCGTCTCCTCTCAAAACCTCAATGTGAAAGTAGAAATATTAAATATATAGATGTTAAGTAATAACACATTAATAAAACAAACTTACTATAGACACCGTGATTGTGTAGTCCAATCATGGATGCCTGACTTGACACATGTACAATGGCACCACCAGTTCCTCTGGATACCATAGTACGTGCTACAATCTGGAAAACACACATTTTGAACAAATGCATTGGTGTGGTCAGATATATATATTTTTTTTTAAAACTAAAATCAATGTACACTGATCCAGAACAACCTAAAACTAGAAATTATGGTATGAATAGTAAATACTCATCACCGAATCTAAGACAGTTACCATGGAAACACCTCTATACAAATGTATGAGAACTATGTCAGACCAAGAATGAATACTACAGGACTAAATTTTGAAAAACTCAGAGAATCAGTTGGGATTTCAACCCACTTGTCCTAATGAACAAGAGAAGATTACAAAATATGTATGTACCTGTGATACTTGGATGACGGATCTAAGGTTGATGTTTACAGTTCTGTGGAGAGAACAACAATCTAAAGACTAAATATGATGCGTGTCAAATCACTATGAATTATGTCAAAATAGTGTCACATTGATAACACTTTCAGAGACATAACATTTACAGCAAGGGTGATATCAATGCATTACCTATATATTCATCACATGCACTAGCTCATACAACATTTGGTAATACTTGAAAGACTGATAAGGAATCCTATATCCTAGATTTACTGTAAAAACCCCATCAGTTGTACCACTCTTTTAATTCGACCATCCTATATTTCCCTTCAAGTGTAATTTTATTTTATCCTTGTCAAGTCAACCATACATGGAAATTGGTACTTTCTCAATCTCTATTATTCAACAAACCTATCATGACAAACTATTTTGAGCATTACTTTTTGATAGCATGCACAGAATAATACATGTACGGTACAGAATAAGTCAAAGTTGGGATTCAGGAAAGTTGCCTTTATAAGTTTTAATCACCCAAGATGGTAAGCATTTCACTTATGAACTACTGGTGAGCATCAAAAAAGTGGATCTTTTTAACAATTCTACACTCAAATTATTTCAGCTTTGTTGCTTTCCTAATTAATTTTGATTATGTAAAATCATAATTTTTTTTTTCTGGTCAAACTGATAGGGTTTTTACTGTACATGAGTTACCTCACAAATCTTCTAGAATTGCATCATTCTTATAAATAACACCTCGGCCTGGACAGCACAATTATACTCTCCTCATAACAAAACCATTCACACAGGCAGTACTTGAATTTGGATGAACAACCTACTGTATTTCACCTGTGTACCACATTTGAAAGCATGGCAAAAGTACCAAATAATATGCAAATTTCACCTTCAGTTCACCAAGTCATCTTCAAGTCACTCCTAGAAACCTGTGCACCCAATTTGAAAGTAATGGCATACACAGTTTCAAAGAAGATTTTTTGACCAAAATACAAATATGCAAATTTCACCATAATTTCAATGAATCCTAATTTGGTCAAATCAATATGGTTAAATGAGTGTGGCCTAAGGTACCTAAAACCAAATATGACAATGATCAGATGAGAAGTTCCTGAGTTCTTGATTTTTGATCATTTTCGCCTTTTTTCTACCTAATTTGCATATTTATGAGATTAACAAGTTCATTTTAAGAACAGCACATCTACAACACATATGGTACACTATATACACCAAAAATTAGCTCAACACGTGCAGCGGTTCGGGAGTTTTTGGTATGGACGGACAGACATCCATATACTTACAGACATACAGAGATCTCACATACAGACTTTTTTCAACCATATAACCTCCTAGTTGCCATATACATGTATGTATGGCAAATGGGAGGTAAAAATCACACCATAACACCAAGAACACATGAATATTGACGATAGCTCACTGCATGTGTACTTCTGAATTAAATGAATGCAAGTTTTTTACTTTTCAAATGCATCTTTGGTTACATCCAGAATTGATTGAAGTATACCAATGCCAGCATTATTAACAAGAAGATCAACTGGACCAATGGACTCAACGGCTTTCTGTGTTTCATCCCAGTCAGAAAGATCAACTGCTACAGTTCGTATGTCAGGAACCTGCCGAACAAATGATGTGGGCAATTTAATAATCAATACCTTACAGGACACTACAACTTCTTCCATAGCGGCATATAGATTGTGAATGTATGGCATTTGTTGACCTAGCTGTTTGATATTACCTATGCAGAGGTAGTTTTTTTTACAAATTACGTTTTTCAAAAGTACACATAAATAAGGGTTGAAATGGCTGATTTCAAATAAATCCACAGTTCTATCATCATCAAACAATCATTAACAGCAACAACATTTGCCAGAAATTTATTCAAGACTTTCAAATATATACATAAAAAAACAGCAATAATGGCACAATCGTAGTACATATGTTATGATGAAACCATAAAAATCTTAAATCAAGTCACTGAGACCTCTAGTTGCAATGACTATACACACTACAACTGCAAAACAAACGACTGTAGACCTTATGCTACTGAGTATTTGGCAGGCATCTTTGTTGTAAATTATGATCAGTATGAGATGTCGGTATGACTATCAATCATGGCAAATACATGTATTATATGTCATTGAACCGCAATAAATAATAAATTCTTTGTTACCTCTTGTTTTAAAGTGTCCAAATGTGACTGTGTTCTGCTCAGAGCATACGTTGTAGCACCGCATTTGGCCAGCATCTTGGCTACATCACGACCTATCCCTACATAGTATGAACCAAAGAGAATTGACAGGCTTATAGTTGGCACCACATCTTCAGGGAAAATATATTTTTGGGAATATGCAGCTGGTGTAACTTTTGAATAAAAGCTTTCCAAACAATTTACTTATCAACATCATCAAGAAGTACAGGTACAGAGACTGTAGAAAGCCTTTACAGGAAATAGGCTAGGTTGGTAGAGAATGTCTTTCTTTTTTAATGGGGTGGGGACCCATTAAAAAACATGAAAAGCTTGAAATCATTCATGATTTTTAAAAACCGAAAATTATTAAAAAAGGGGGAAGGTTTTTAGGGACGGACCATTAGATCTTGGGAGGGGGTGGTCACAATGAAATTGTGAACATTTTTTTTAATTGTAAATTTCTAAAACTATTTTTTTCCAAACTAGATAAGCTGTGCTAATTTTTTTTTCTGAGTAAATTTTAAAATTTATAATTTTTTTTTAGTTCAACGCTGTCTGAGGATACAATGTACATCCATATCGACACTAGCGCAAATAAGATTGTGTGCTGTAACCTCAACATACATATGGCCCAGTGATTTATATTGCTGATAGATTTCACGAAATGTTGCAGATCATCTTGCGCACTGAATGTCCAACAGTACTGCCTAATACTGGGATAGAAGGACATGAAGAAGTGGTTGAATCAGATACTGATTTTCGCACAACCAATGTCCATCTGTCACTCCTGGTTCTGTAAACAATTCTGAATAGATGATTCATATAAATGAGACAAATCAGAAGAAAGACAATGTTGGCAATGAGTTTCCCTCCCTGTATGATGACAGTGTTCTCTGTAGGATTTTTTTACACGAGTGCAAAGCACCACAAGTGACCCCTTGTGTGGTCGCGGGGGAGGTCAGGAGGGGGGTATGCCCCCTCCTGCCATTGAAGCTTTTGAAAAATAGAGATTAAAATGGTGTTATTTGGTGGCACTTGGGGAGTATTTTTTTTTCAGATTACAGATCTTCCTCTGAAACATGGTCTTCTTGCTCCTCAGTAGCTTCCTATAGTTTTGAAAATTGACTATTTTGGTTTCCTGGCTCCCCTTTGTACTGCATGGTGAACTGCCTACATTCACCCCGCCAAACATCATGTATATCTCATGATTTATGATTGATTTTGACAAGCTGAGACGCTGTTTGCAGAATATAGTGAAATTTGCATATTTGTGTTTTTAGGGCAATTTTTGCCCTTTTTTGATCAAAACATCTATTTCTCTGTAGCAGCATGTCCAAATTGATTGGATGTGTATAGATGTGGTGAAATTTCAATATTTGCCTTATAGGGCAATTTATGAAATTAATGGTCAAAAAATCTGTATTCTCTGAAAGGGCTTATCCAATTTCTTTGAAATTTGCTACATAAGTCCCGTAAGATTTGTTTAACTCATGCTCTTTTTTTGTGGTAGAAAAATTCTTCAGATAATTGTCATTCAGCATTTGCTACACACAAATGATTAGTCATGCAGATTTATTCAGTATTTGCTATAGAGAGACCTTCACAGCTCAACCCTTTTGTCTGTTTTTGTGTTGGGATTTGTTGGATAGATGGCATTCTATGTAGTGTATTGTTGAATGTTAAAAAATGTGTTGCTGTTGTTGTTAAGGCTGTTTTTTGAGAAAAAAGAACTGAAAATGCCTTTTTAAAAGCAAAATAATACATAATGACTTGATATGTTGTTTTACCATTATTGACGTGTTTCTGCTTGTTCACCCATTCTTGCATTCATCATTGCAATAAAATGCTGTGAAAAAAATGAACCTGGTGTGGCCTGCATCTGTTCACCTTGATCTTAAAAGGCAAATATAACTTTCTGTCTTGACAGCCATACCATAGTTTCAATGTTTTACCTAGTGTACCTGTTTGGTTTGTACGCAGGTAACAAGTAGAAAACAGGCTCTATAATTTTGTAATTTTCAAGTGATCAGAATACAAAAGTCCTGAAAAGATACGATGATCACAACTTCCAGTATATGGGATACAGCCATACTAAATGTATACAATAAAATTAAAAATGTGCCTGGAGGATGTACTAAAAATACAGAAAGTTGCTTCCTGTAAGTAAAATCTAAAAAAGTTCATGATTTTAAAGACTTTTGCAAAATTTTTTTTTTTGCACATTTGTATTCTCATTTTTTTTTTATTTTGCAAACTAGTTTGAAGATTTTTTTTTCCTAACTTTCTGCTCTTAATTTTTTTTTCTGTTTTTAACCACCCCTCCCAAGATCTAATGGTCCGTCCCTTAAAAGGTAGGTTGACTTATCTGAAACACACATGTCACATGGACGTGCCACAACTGCAAAGGAAGACATTTATTAAAGCCCCACTAGCTTTTGAATTGGTACAATTTTTTTCAATTATTAGGTTATAAACGGCAAGAGAGGTAATAATAATAATAATAATAATCTTTATTACCCTTAATCATAATAATATTACAATTCAATGATGAATGTACATCTGAGTTGT
>LD342926.1:202489-220687 GCA_001465055.1 Ptychodera flava | reverse complement strand
AAATTGGCCAGTGTTATGAGGTCGTCTTTTCTGAGGGAATCAAATGTGTCCTGATCAAGTTCATCCATTTCCTCTGGTTTAAATTCCGCCATGATTAAATTTCGCTGAGTTCACAGTATACAGTAGTTTTAAAAAGGCTGGCAAAATGTTGTCAAACGGCTCAAAATGTTCGTCTCCCGGACGAGCCCCCAATTTGTTACGTGCTAGAGAAAACGAACAAAAGGGTGAACTCAGCAGTTAACGTTTAAACAAAATTTATTACAAAAATAAAACTAATTGCTAAGTCAGGGATAGAGTACAAGCTTTAAAAGTGTACAGTTTACTTATCTCAGCTGGGACGGCAAAGCTCCAGTCTCAGAGTTGTAACAGTCAGTCGGATGAATGAACAGTCCTTTGGCTTGCAGGCTTGAAGCTGCACAAAGTCCACAGTATAAATCCAGCGTTGACAGTGAAGGTCTTGAAAAGTCTTGAGAATGACTACTGCTGGAGTTTAGTAACACACAAGAGACACGATCCCAAAAGTCTGACTGGAAGCTGAGCACGTCCCTTTTATAAAGGCATATAAGAACAATCTAGAACTTTTATTGACATGCTAATTACTGTTCTAAAATTATCTCCCTTACACAACTAATCAACTTTCCAGAACATTCCAAACATGACTAATTGGATTCAAGGTTGTTAGGTAATCAAGGGCAGTGACCTTGAGAATGTTCTAGACTAATTGAACTCAGGTCATGAGTGTGGGGGAAATGACCTACATAACAGGATACTGTCCTTGAATTTTTCGCATTTCATATCGATGGGGTGGCCCTAAACATTAACGCAGAGAACTACCGCACTCTTGAAATCTTTAGAGCTATTCTTTACTGCGGCTGCGCAGTGAACTTTACAAGTCAGAGGTAGAACAACCTTGCTTGGGCCAAGGGTACACCATACATTATTGCGTAGCTAGAAATTTATGCGATTTCAGTGACAAGACCAACGAAGGTTGAAATGGAAAATTCTTAGGGCGTATTTCTTTTTATGAGGGAAACACAAAATACTTCCTTGAAAAGTTAAAATTTTATGCTTTTCATACTGAAGATATGGCCTACATTAGATTAGCAAACAGTTAGATCGTGCAGAGCGAGAACTGCGCAAGCTTGTTCCACTAATTTGCCAAAATATGACAGCAAAGAAACACAACTTTCAGAGCAAAGGGAAGATTAATGGCATTCTTAAACACTTTGATATGGTTGTTATGCTTTCATGAGGGGATCTGCCCGTGTGATAAGACGATGGTGGCAATGGGTCAAGTGTGAACAGGTGAAGTGAAAATTGCAATACAATGGCTCCACTATGGTACTTCTCGTGCAATTGGTTGCCCCGCTCATTGAATCCATATCTGTCAAAATATGTGTATGGCGCAAAAATAATGTAACATGCAATAGGCGGGCAAAAACGTAACAGGGTGCCATTACCCCCCCCCCCCAAGTAAAAACAAGTTAGGGCCGTGTACATTACCCGACAATAACAAACTTGAGAAAGGTACATTGTTTTGATTTACAATATGTTCTTCCAAAATTTCTTTGGCCACCATTTTTTCCCAAATTTCTTTGGCCGCCATTTTTTCCAAAATGTCTTTGGCCGCTATCTTCAAGAATCAAAACAAGGATACAGTGTATCTAGGAAAAGGGAATCTCTCAGCTGTATTTATTTTCAAAATCCAAAATCTACATAATTTGGCATAACTTCAATAACTCTACGTGATAAAACATGTATGCCCCGCTACGTTTAAAGGGGTTTCTATGTAGCCTTAATCTAGCATTGGCCTTGAAACGCAATAAACATTACTACATTAATCTAGCATTAAGGTTGTATACATAATATGGATATCGGTGGTTTTACATGTAGTGATTTTTATTCCTTTGTCTGGGAATGCGGATACTGCCTCACATCCAGGCCTAATCAATTTTGCAAGAGATCCCAGACTGTCGTGTTCCCGGATCCAAGCCTTTTCCGCGACTTTTCCATCGGTATCAAGTTTCTTCCAATTTTCCTTATTGCCGTCCCCTCATTTACCCCGTCTGTCCCGAAAGTTTTCCATGTTCTCCCCCCATTGGTGTCTACGTGCCAATGCCAGTGGATACTAATTATAGATTGTTGAGAAGTAACTTTCTGCAATCAGTTTCCAAAAAAAACCAAACCCCTATTGGAGTTACTTATTGTGCGTGTATTGCAACAAAGTTTAATGTTCCCGTTTTTTTGTATCTAATCTTTAAAAGCTTACAGACATGCTGATGATATATCAATTATAATCACATAATACTTGGGTCCCATAGAATTACCAGAAACTAATTCCGATCATATTCAAACAATACATGCAAAGATGAACTGGTTTGCCAGCAGTGGCGGAGAGACACTTGTTGACCACAAAGTTAAATAATTATAAGGTAAAGTTATTGTGCATTGGCATATTGAAAAGCGTTATATATTCAACATTGACCAGATGGATTGGTCAATGTATTAATTAATTTCAAATTTACCCTTCGTATGAGGTGTATATATATATATATATATATATATATATATATATATATATATATATATATATATATATATATATTATATATATATATATATATATATATATATATTCAATCCTTGCATTCGTATACTGCAAAGTTTGCAAATTTATCCGAGGACAAAACCAATTTTGAGAGGATTTGTAATTACCTCGCCATAAATTATCATCCACTTGTTGTAGTTTTGCCCAATCTTGTTTTTCCTGTTGGCAAAAAAAAATACGGTTTATTGCTATTTTGTTGTGCTCCGAAAATCAATCAAATTTCCTTGTGTTGTGTTGTGTTGTGTTGAAGTTGTCAATGAAGCCTGCACGACTGCAATGCCTGTTAGAGTTGTTGATAACTGAACTTCAGACTGGACTGGGAATCATTTATCAACAATGACTTGCGTATAGTACGCTATGATTTCTGTTACTTTGCAAGACCGATACCCTAAAGTTCAACACACTGCAAAAGAAAAAGAAATTCAATTTGCTTTCTAAAATTGAGAAATTGAAAAAATATCATTCAAAAAGTTACAATTATTGCTCCTTTAAATAAAATGATAACAAAAGACAACCGGGGTCCTAGAAGTACCAATGGCACTACGACATCCGTTGTTTTTTGTTGTACACGCCATATAAACACTTGTATCGTCGTGGCATCGGGGTCAACACTGCCCGCTTGCTGTCTGTTTTCCTAGCTGTCAAATTTAAAAATAGGGAAATGCCTAACACAACAGCTGTGCAAGCCTAGGGTTTTCTGAAATGCTCATAAATAAAATGGCGAGAGTCACTTTGTATTCGATATTCAGTAAACGTATGAAATTCATTTTTTCTCGGCGCCTTGTCCGTCGGTGAAGTCGACACATATATCATATCTATAAAATGTTAAACTAATATTTACACGTATTATATTCCAAATCCACATGGCCCGTACCAGCAGCGTGTATTTGATCCTCAGTTAAAAAACAGAAAATAGGTCTTAGGTTCCGGACAATGAAGTGTACGAATACACGGCAGAGATTGGCCGCCATGAGCAGAGGTCATGGAACCTGATACCGCAAGATCCTGGAAAGGTTCTTGAAATGATTCCCGGAGAGGTTTGAGTTGCCAGATCCCTGGAATCCCAAGGAAAAAAGGGAGATAGTGTGTATGCCTGAACTTGCTGGGATTAAACGTTTCTCAGTTGCATAGCGCGCAGCTTCAAAATTGGCGTATTTATGTCACAGTAAATTCAATGGAGGTGAGATATTTGTGCGTTTTTCAGCTCCTGTTGGTTTACAACTATGTACGCTTTTGCAGTAATGGCAATCTCAAACTGTGTTAACGTTGTTGCATTGAATTTATTCGGGTTTACACTCTTGTTGCCAAAGCAACGCGTAAGTCTCTCCGCTCTGAGAACAACAGTCTGATGCAAAAATGACTGTGAACGATAAGTAAAAAGCAGAAAGGGTATAGATCAGAACTTGTCACCAGCAGGACAATATGTCTGTGAAAGGTGTTACATTCCTTATTTGAAAAATCCCCATTGAACTCAGATAGGGTAAACCAACACAATCGAAAATAATATTTTTACTGCAGTAACAGTGTCTTGCCATGGCATACATCTATGATATTACCGTAAAATGTTCAAATTATTGCAACACCCTGACTGTGATGACACATCCTTAGCGAAGCAAACACCACCGCCTTGTCAAATATCAACACCTTACAAACCGTGGACCGTCGTCCCCAATAACACACAATGCAAACAAAAAATCCTTCCATTGAGAAAATCAGACAACAAGCTTAAATACTGGGTATAATAAGGGTCCTCGAGGACGCAAATGTACGTTTTTTACGGAATGGAAAAGTTATCTGTCCTCCTGTTGTGCAATCCAGGTGAACTGAATGTGAAAAACATTTTCTACTCTGGCGTAAACAACGCCCATTTCGCAAGGAAATTAAGTCAGCGTTGTTCGGGCTCCTTTGGCATTTGTTTTAGCCGATAATTTAATATCTCAGAAATATTGTTATTCCTCTAACAATTGTATCAGGCCTTGGCGCAATAATTTATTCCAACCTAAAATAAAATAAGGAATAAGCTAACAATTTAATGATGAACACGTTACACTTGGTGTGCAACCAAAACGTTGGCGTTTAACGAACAGACACCGTGCACACTATCACCCCCTGGGACTTCGCTTCAGTGTCGTCTCGTCATTTCTGTCGAGTGTCTGTTCAAGAAAATTGAACTGAAATCGTCGGTCTATCGCAAAATTTTGAAACTTTGATTGGATTTGCTAGTTGACAACACATATACAGCAGTTAAGTAATGTCCATGTATTTCAAAACCCCCCGGGGTTGTTACCATCATACGGGCTTAGCGCTTGTCACCAGTCGCCAACCACCTGCGCCATATTGAATCTCGGAGCGGGACTCACGTTGTTCACCCACAATTGTCCGATGTTGTTGTACTATAGACTGGGTCACAATCCCTGCTTTGAAGTAAATTTTATTTTTCTGCTACTTGCAGGTACCCGCCTACAATAAAATGGTTTCCAGCCTGCGAGTAAACATTTGATCGAGTGTCCCTCTCTAAAAATACACACACCTGCAGAATAACACTATCTCTAATTTGTGCTCATGAAGGTTGTAGGTATACACCTCTCTTAGAAGTAACGCCGTCACGTACCGCTAAAGTTTGCACAATCTTGTCAGATATAATCTTGCCCGTCTAGCTATTTGCTGTAATTTACCAGGAAATAAAAATACGTTTCACCATACACTGGCCAGGTCTATGCCGTCGACGAAAGAGGTCATCACAGCAGGTGCGAATGTGTTTGCGGCATCGGCCTAAAATTTATGGTGCCTGGGAATTCTTTTGAGGTGCAGAGTTTGTGGACGTCTGAGTTCCTCTTCGTGGAAAGAAACACGGAGTGAACTTGAACGACTTTATGTTGAAGAGTTTTACTTGAGTCTAGTGCTCTCAACACGGTGTATTTCTACCTCTATGACATAGAATGAATTTAACTCCGATTTCTTCCTGGTTCAATCAGGGGCTTTAGATTTTAAAGCCAGACTATAGACAGGATAATATGGTAGGTTTTTTTCCCAAAAATCAAAACAACTGTCCGTCTAATTGGTTATAACGGCACCCTCGAGTGTTGATAGCCTCTTGTAGACTGTTGTATGGTGTTTGCATTAAGTTCTGTGTAAACTAGTTTCTTCTCGATAACGTATGGCGAGCGACCAGGGCAGTGTCTAAAACGGCCCTACGAGCTTTTAATGAACCAATTTAGAGTAGACACATTGATAGATGTATTTTTAACACGACCGTTTTCACTAAAGTGCCCAGTCTCTCTATCTCTCTGTCTACCTTCAAAGGAGAGGCAAACACAGCAGATCGGCTGAAGAGATGTAGGTATAGTTTCTTGGCAGAGAGACCAGCAGTTTTGTCTCTCGTACCAGCGGGCGGGTAAACGGCTGTCGGGCAATGTTTTATCATAAACGGCCGGAGAAATTCAATTCTTTCGCTCTATTGGCAATTTTGGGGAAAAAACCCCAGTTGGTAGACAGAGAGAAAGATTCGATATTTTGCGGGTTTTTTTACCGATGGGTACAGAAAACTCATGGGGTGGGAAGAGGGTAGTAGGGGAGCGATATCAGCAGGGAGTGGGCAAGTTGGGGGTTTCGCCATGATGAGGGGACAGTGGGTGGGGAAATCTTCCGAATCGTAGCTGTTGAGTATATCGAAATCAGCTAGTTGACTGCCCTGTTTGTCTGTTCTAAACCATACCAGATCATAAACAACTTTAATCTGTAAATCTTAAATTGCATAATAAATGTGGCCATGCATGTAAGAAATCAAGAATGATCTGTCTTGTCCTTGAAAAGAGTAATTTTCTTGATTTGGAGGGCAGGACTCTTCAATTTTGCAGAGCTGGCCAACTTCCCGGCGTCGTCTCCAAGCGTTCCCGTTATGTCACAGTCCCTCTATCCACAGAGGGACTGTGGTACGTTATGTCAACTTGGTGTACCTGAGTCTTAATGGCACACTTTCCTGAGTCTACGCTAGCTGCTATCTGATTCTTAAGTATCCTAACTGCCAGCATATTTTCAATAATGTACATAAATGTCGTGATAAGTATAAATCTCGAGCATCAACAATAAGTTCCCTCGTCAACAGGGGGAGGACGATTCCCCTTTTGCGTAGAGTGTACATATCGCATTAGTTGTCCTGTAATATGCATGAGATGCCGTGAATATGCTGGCAAAAGTTCAGTTTTACCACGACTTGTTGACATGTATTGGCTTATGACATCACGACTGGATAGGTTTGGGAGAAATAAGCAGCATTTTAATTTAATTGTCATGATCCATGGGGCTGGCATCGCCTATAGCGCAGTTTAAAGTGGATTGAGCGTTCATTTCAGGTCAGTTCCTGCGTTGATCACATGTCACCGCAGAATGGATTGTTTGATTCTGTTTTCTTGGCGTATCCTTGAAACGTTCTGAAAAAGGAAAAGCACAAGTGAGAGTTCTCTTGTATATAAATCAAACCAGTCCAACTTAGATGAGCGGGTGACTCTACTTGTTTGGAATTTTATCAGCCAGTGGGCAAAATACCTGACACAGGTTGACAGTGTGGGTTCCAAATTTTTGAATAAAATCCAACGTGCAAATGAAAAAACGCAGGCAGACACCATTTCTCTCCTGTCTAGCTCTAAAAACCTGCATTTTTATCTCGCTATGCTGTTCGTTCAAACGTCCGCAGTATGACCAACTGCTGACCATTCTCAAAAGCCAGATATGAAAAATGTGGACCGATTCTCAAGTATCTGCTTCGCTAGCTCAATGAAGATAGGTTCTACTATTCATGTTCACTGACAGTGCTTGTTTGCTGTGGCTGGCTGCCTTTATTTCTGGTCGGTGTGTACAAAGTCGTTCGGAGTGGTCTACGTGCAAATTATTTCCAATTTCCGTGTGAGCCCTTTGCTGTGATTTTATATCGGTGTTAACCCCCATTCTCGCTAAATTTGTCATGGTCATCCCACCTTGACCCATTTTCATCGACCTTATTAAAATTCAACCATTTTTCGTCGCTCAGTGTCAGCGCGATTTTGGCAGTCCGGTCTAGTTATACAGGTATTCCCTAATCTGGTCAGTCTACCATAAGCTTCAATCGACCTACATTGCTACATGAACCAAAAACGGTTCAAGAAAACAGGTCCTGCCCTAGAATTTCCACGTCTCGATTCTCCTATCCATTTTCTTTACTTTCCTGTTCAACAATATCGCGCCTTTCCAGGTGGGAATTCCAGGTCTTTCCGACTTTCATCCGATTCAAAACACATTCAGATTTTATCAAAACCTGACAACCATTTCCAGATTTCCTGAATGCCCATCTCTATAACATTTTCTAGAACATTATAAAGAAAACTGGAACAGTTTCCTGGTTTGGAATTAATCTGCATCTAAACTCTTTACTCTCTTCGAAACTTTTCTCCGGTCGCCGGAAGATATTTTGTTCATATTTCTCTGTCGCCTCAGTTTATCAAAAACACCTGAACTAGTTTCATCCTTGGTTCCATATCCTAACTTTCGTATTTGTCCCGGAAGGATGCGTCAATTGTCAGCAATATCATATTGATTTGTGTTGGAGTTAATCCAAAGCAAACATGAACACAGAATGGGAATAAGAAATCAACCATCAATAACATACTTCTGTGACTTATAGTGTGAGAACGTTTGCGAAAATAAAGAGTAGCTAGATGAATTTACTATTATAAACTTGAACATAGAAATTGATAAATAGAGCCCATATAAGTACATGCCGTTACACTTATCCACATGCAAACAAAATACGTAGCCAGGCGCCCATCCGTGCATCCATCCAATTATTAATACTCTCTCTCTCTCTCTCTCTCTCTCTCTCTCTCTCTCTCTCTCTCTCTCTCTCTCTCTCGTGCATGCATGCATGCATGCATGCATACATAGATACATAGATACATAGATACATACATAGATACATACATACATACATATTACATACATACATACATACATACATACATACATACATACATACATACATACATACATACATACATACATACATACATACATACATACATACATACATACATGGACAGGCATGCATTCATGCATGTTTGTCCGTTCTGTAGTATATTTTCTACGATCTTTCGGTAGGCTTGTTATAAATTATGCATAATTTACCACGCAAATAAGTCAAGCTCTAGATTTTGTAACAATCCCATCTCTCTGGCGACACTCGCATACCCTACACTATTTAGAGAAAAAAAAGCGAAACGCTTGCTAAAGCGATCCATGAATGTACAAACCTAATATCATTTCAATGGACTTTTAAAACTTGCTTGCTTGCATTTCATGAACTTACAACTGTGAGATTTTAAAAGCACTATATTTCACGAAATGTGTGCATCTCTGGACTACGGGACATATCATGACGTTCAATTTAGAAGATAAATCTATTGACGATCTTTAAATTTTCTATTCGACTCAGTGTATTCATCAATTGACTTCAGAGTGTCAACAGCATAGTCAACAAATAATATGTGCAGGAAGAATTCAATTGCTCTGGTACCGCTGGTTGACATGAGGTGATATTCGACTAACCCCATTTTATTTCCTGGTTCAAATTGGAACAACATGCAACGCTTTAGTGAAAAAAGGTCACGTAAGGCCAAGGAACTCGGTATAAATAGACTGTGAAAAGTTCGAAGAACTTGTTTACAAAACCATGAACAATAAGTAACTTTGTGGATAGACTTGCAGTTACTTATAAGGATGAATGCATGTATTGGATAAACAACTTGAGTTCATAAAAACATTTAGGTAAAATGCGCGCGCCTCGAAAGTGCATGAAGTAAAATTCTGCTCAAACTTTCGTCACTGAAATTTTCAACCATACTCGTACCAAATCAAGAATAAGAACCAGGGGTCCCCCTACAAAGTTTGGTTCTACGGAAACAAATTACTGTGATAATTCTACGGAGAAAAATTAAATTTCTATATTCGGAAAACTAAGATTGTGAAAAATTTTCTGACTACTAACAGCTGTAAAATGAGCCCCCACAATAGGCAAATCAGATTAGAATTGTGAACAATTTGAGAGTCCAAATAATTGTGCACTCTACATCAAGTTCTCTGCAGGCCTATTTTGGTGTTAAATCACTCACGAACATCCAAGGACATAGCTCTTGCCATTGTATACAGTCATCCCATCGTACCACATCATCACTCTGGTAAATGTTGGTCGTACTGTACGTTTGCAGGGCCGTCAACGAAGAAATGCTGTGAGACTGCTATCGACGATGAATTTTGACAGTTTGTCCAGTCAGTTGGTCAAGTCATAATTTCAAACTCTATCGATTTCGTCAGCGGATGGTTGAAGATTTGAAACAAACAAAAAATATACAGGGACTTGAAAAAATTGACATGAAAATTAAAAGTATGCAACGTTCGAGCTTTGCTATAAAAACTATGTTATTACAAGGGACAGTCTTCTCATCCACAATAACAGAACAAACGCTTTTTCAAACCTTATACTATTTCTAATGTGTGTCAGGAATTATCATTATACAGTGTTGGGGTAGGGCTCCCTTCAAAAGATTTCCGCTCATTTTACCTAGGCGTAAAGCACGTATAAATTGTCAAACCAGGAAGACAAACCAGCAAAGTAACGCCAGAAGGCGGCCTTTTTATCGATGCCTCTGTTTAAAACTGGTTTAGATAGACTGTAGAAGAATTTACAACCGAATGAATGGGGTATATATAGGCCACGGTGATTTGAGAAAGAATTGTCGTGTACATAAAAGGCTGTCAATGCAGGGTTGCCAGGCGGAGCATACTAGAGGTGAGGATTTGAGGTGGCAACAGCCGTACAGGGATTACAGACGTTGACATGACAAAAGTGCCGTGCAGCGCAATTAGCAGAGGAGCTTCACAAACTTTGATGAGCTGCTGAACAGAGACAGAGCGTACGAATTGTCGGCAGATCAACAGAGCATATAAACAAGGAACCCACTGAATTCTTTGACCATAGCAGCAAAATCATATATATATATATATATATAAAAAAATATATATATATATATATATATATATATATATATATATATATATATATATATATATATATATATATATATATATATATATACTCAAACATGACAAAAAAACACCCTACAGAAGTGAGTTGACCCTGACAGGACGATGAATATAACTTTTGATAATATGTTCAATAATTATGTTATATAAATCAACGAAATTAAATCCTGAAGTAATTGAATAAAATGTATAAGCCTCTGCGATATAAAGCATCTTACGATATGCAGATTTATTGTTGACTCGTCAAACGAATTCAAGTCTAGACGAAAATCCAGTTGGACTTAACAGTTGAATACAGGGTGTGTTATCGAGCTGAACTTTGCATATTTTGCTGTGATTCCGGTAATACAATACACACTCTGTTTTATAAACGGAAGTAGATATAATGGGGAAAAACGTTTAAAAAATACAGCTTATGGTGGGCGAATATGCAAAAGTAAAAAATATAGTCTCTGTCTTCATCATTACATATGTTTTAGAGTAAAGCGAGAAGACAGGGAAAATTATAAAAAAAGTAGTGTTTCCGCCCTACTTTCTTTTAAAATACATAGAATAGATAAACGCCATGCCCTTTGAATGTACAGAGTTCAAACTACTTTATGAAAAGTTCAGCCCTCAAGCAAGTAGGAAGCTGATAAACACTGAAATATGGCTATTTCCTGCAGCGTAGAATTTCAAAACTCCTTTACAGATGGTTTTTAGATTGTATAGGGAAAAGTGTGTTGCTGACCACGCAATATTGGTGCATAGCAATATATGTATTTATTATAAACCACTGTGTGAAAACTGTTGAGTCAGCATATTTCATTTATTCAGACAGGGATCTATCTTACACCATTTTTGATGCCATTTTCTGTGACGACATTTTTTAAACATATTTTTCAAAATGGCGTCTAATATTCCAAGTATTTCGTGAACGTTCCGCGAAAAAGTCGATATTACATTGATGCTTTCTTACTTACTTTCTTATATTTCTGCATGCAAAGAAATGGAATTTGCGGATATTTGAGTGCCCTATCCATGCCTTATCCCATTTAGCATAACGCGAGGTATTGAAGGACACGTAAAGCAAGTGTATGTTAATGCTTCTGTCACATTTAGCATATGAAACTCGATGTTAGTCTTTATTTTGACACACAAAGGTCGTTTTCCCTTATTATCAAGCCAACTAAGCCGGGAAACCTCCGGCAAATTTCTTCACTTCAGCCGTATATTTTTCTAATTCTGTAAACCAGATTCAATTTTACACGGATAGAACGTTGCCTGCTCTTTACTCACTCGACTTTCTGGTTAAAGCTTTGGCAGTAATTTTTGTCGTATTTTCTAAAGTTTTTGTTCTGTTTAAGTTGCAAAGTACAATTCCCCCCCCCCCTAAAAAAAGAAAATTATGTCACAATGCCTAGTGTTCAACTTGTGTGTAATGTACGTTATTATTGTTGAAAATTGAATTTAGTCCGGTGTAGAGCTCATTTATCAAAACTAATACTGCATATTATACACACTGTGTCATATTTGGAATCCTTGTACTTCATGTTTCAACATACGATAGTACACGCCTCGAAATAGAAGGATTTTAACTAGACTTAAACTTTTGCTCAAACTTTCCTACTTTAAACCATTCTCTTTCAAAGTTATGAATAAATATCGGGAGTCGATGTGCAAATTTCTTACTGTGACAACAAATAAATTACCTTCAGTTAACCGATATTTGAAATTCAAAATGGCCGCCATCCTTGTGTTAACTCCATGAGAAAAAATACAATTTTCGATTATCATAAACATAAGCTTGTGAAAATTGTCTTACTCCACGAGCGTCAATTAAGCTCCCACAAGCCCCTAAAAACTATAATAAGGATTTGAAAGTCTGAATATCTGTCCCCTACTAGTAGGCGCATTCTATTTAAAGCAAGAAGGGCGGGAAAATGGACTTTGCTTTCTCAACAAAAAATGAAAATATTCAAAAGTTGAGACCCGTTAGTGTCCATTCCGCACCATACATCATAGTATTTTCGACTTGAACCCAAAAACTACTTTCTTGTTGACGGTGAAATTTCGCTTCGTTATAAAAGTTATCAAAATATGAGCTGTCATAAAGGAAGAAAATTACAGACTCGAAAAGATGGCAGAAGACTGGAAATAGTGCAAAGCTTGTCGTGCAAGGAAGGCGTGCACGAAACAGTACATTGCGCACACAAACAACGACACACGCAAATTCAGAAAACATCAGATCTGGGAATCGGTTGATAAGAGTCTTTATCTTCAAATGCAATGTAGAGTAAATATGGAAACAAATCCCAGCACAGATGTTAAACTGTACATCATCCAAAATGTGGAAAACACAGGAAATCGGAACCATGTTTTGATAACTTACAGTTTACTGAGATAAAAAAATGTTCACAGGGGGTCTCTTCGTGCATGCAGTGTGAGTAATTTTTTATGTCCACAGTCATCTCATTTGAGAAGGGCTGCATGACTTTTTCGGGGGTGTCGGCTATCAGATCGTAGGGATGGATAAATTTCGGGAAATTGTGGAGGGTAGGAATTGCTGAAGAGCATTTTTTTGCATCCAGGCAATTTCTTTTCATTACATTAGCATGAATGTTGGTCTAAAAAAATATGGAATGTTGAAAAATGTAGGCATGCCGTGACAAAAAATTCAAAATGTTAGAAATTACGAGTGCGAAAAAATTAACTGCGGCATTCTGTCAACCCACATACATTTTTGCAAGATCTGTCGATTCATTTCTTTCAGAAAGTGCCAAAACGACCTCTGTCACGAATGAGTTACGGCTCCTCAGCAAACTCACTAGTCATGAGATTACAATATTTAAAACAGACAGAACTATTCATTTTTGACTGTCAGAGACACGCAAGATTATCGATTCCCGTTCCCGTGTGACGAGATCACCAAGATTTAAATAAACGGGTTCAATTACATCCGGGAATTAAATGTCGAAGAAGGCAATCCGTCTCTGTAAACATTATAATTGTTTACTTTTATTGTCGTATAACCATACACGTGCTATTACGTATCGCGTTGACGACAAAACTAGTCTGTATTGCGTCCGTAAGATTTTACTGGTAGAGTCTGCAGTTAGATGGGATTGAATTATGTGGGAACGACATGCAAGACCTTCTTCGGCGTTTGTTTCACGATTACAAACTTTAAAAACTGTGCCAAACGATATTTTAAAAAAAACTCTGTTTTGAAAGCAAGTTGTCCACACTGTGCAACAGAGGCTTCGTTTAGCAAGTAAATAGAGAAAAAAACACATGGCTGTGCACACTGTCTCTCTAAAAACGCGACGGTCAGGGGATGTCTACGATATCATATGTAAACACCAGACACTCGTTCAACCTTGAACGGGTATGACTATACTTGTTATGTAAACGCGAAGTTCATTGTGTAGTGCATAGTAAGCTATTGTGAGTTACAGTTCTGTTTGCGGGAAAGCCCCAAACCGGACCCTCACTACATATTTTGTATTCTATTTATTTATAATTTTTTCACTTGACGATGATAAGAAAGGTATTCTAGAGAAAAAGCTAAAGTCAGCAAAGCATAAAGTATCTGATGCTGTCTCTTTCTGTCTGTCTGTCTATCTGTCCGTGTCCGTCTGTTTGTCTGTCTCTCTGTCTCTCTGTCTTGCCCCTCCCTCCCTCCTTCCCTCCCTGTCTCTCCTCCTCTCTCTCCTCTTCCCCCTCTCTCTTTCTCTCTCTGTCCCCCCTCTCTCTCTCTCTCTCTCTCTCTCTCTCTCTCTCTCTCTCTCTCTCTCTCTCTCTCTCAAGAAAACATGCAGCAAACCGTTCATGAGTGCTGTTTGAATTATATCGCTAGAATTAATTGGCCCGTTCTTTAGAAAATTGGGAAAGATAATTTAAGTACGATAACGAATTGAATTTGCACTGAAATTATCTTGTCAATGACATCCCGACACATTACGTACTGCGTTCAAGTTGACAACAAGTAGACTAGTCTATTTTGCGTCTGTAAGATTTAACTGGTAGAGTCTGCAGTTAGATGGGATTGAATTATGTGGGAACGACATGCAGTTAAGACCCTTTTCAGCATTTGTTTCACAATTAAAAATTTAAAAAATGTGCCAAACGATATTTTCAAAAACACTTTGTTTTCATAGGAGAGTCATCCACACTGTGCGACAAAGGCTTCGTTTTGTAGCAAGAGAATAAAGAGGAAAACAAATAGCTGTGCGCACTGTCTCTCGAAACGCGACGGTCCGGGGATGCCTACGATATTGTATGTAAACACCAGACACATGTTCAACCTTGAACAGACATGACAATACTTGTAATGTAAATGCGAAGTTCATCGTGTAGTGCATAGTAAGCTATTATGAGTTACAGTTGTTCTGTTGGCGGGAAAGCCCCAAACCGGACCCTCACTACATCTTTTGTATTCTATTTATATATTTTTCACTTGACGATGATAAGAAAGGTATTTTAGAGGAAAAGCTATTGTCAGCAAATCAGAAAGCATCTCCTGCGCTCTCTGTCTGTCTGTCTATCTGTCTATCTGTCCGTGTCTGTATATCTGGCTGTCCCACACGGGACTGTCTTTGTCCGTTCTCTCTCTCTCTCTCTCTCTCTCTCTCTCTCTCACACACACACATACTAACACATATATATCACTGTGCGTTGATTCGCTCGCTCACGTACAAAATAACAGTATGGACAACTGTAGACAAGAAAACATGCAATAAACCGTTCGTGTGTCTGATGTGTGCTGTTTTAATGATATCGCTAGAATTAATTTTTCAAATTTTTCTTTTTTGGTTCTTTAGAAAATTAGTAAAGACAATTCAAGTACGATAACAAATTGAATTCTTACCATTCAGTTGAAAAATAAGAAAATCAATTTATATGATGACATAACTAAAATGTTCTTCTTATTGTGATACACCGCCCTCACCCTCCTCCTCGGGGGTAGGGTCCAAGGTAGGGTTTTACCGATTAAACCATTAAATATTCTTACTAATAGCTGACTTTCTCAAGCGTTTCAATACACCTACCAGTGCTATCGACAAACAGACTTGAGCTGGTACAATAGCTCCGAGAATCGATTCCAGTCGATGTAAAACTATAGACCCTTAAACAGAGTGTGTGGTGAAACATATATTGTGCTCTTCAGTCTGTAGTATTGATTCATGCGCGAGCTTTTAAGTCCTTATAAGAAATACGTAAATGGGCGTTGGCTTGTTTTGGATTCTAATAAAGCAAGCACCGTAAATCTACGTACATGCAGAGACGCCTCATTAAAGGTTTAGAGGGGAGGGGGTAATGGACCTAGGACAGTAAACTACCCGCGCGAACATTTTTTTTTCACTGAGCGTATGCAGGGATTTTTCTGGTGGGCGATACTCACTGGATTCCAATCAAAAACTGTGGTCATTGTTCGCACTTTTGAACTTTTGTTTTCTTATATGGGAGGAGGTAGCGGGTGTGAAATCGAACTTAAGTACTTTCTTGTCCATTTTAATTGGTTTCGCTTTTCGTGTAAATGCCTGTGAGTCCAAGACCTCAAGGCGTATTCGAAATATATCAGCCTAAGCTATGGTACTCAAATTCATACGATGGACAGATGGGTAATTGTTGGCCAGCGAACATTGGAATCTGAGATATGTGAACGTCCTTTTCTCAATAAGAAACAGCTATATCTCTCATTGCAATCGACTTTAAGTCAAACCCTTTGATTATCATGTAAAACAAAATTAGTCAAATCCAGTATTTTGTTTGTTTTTTTTGGCTTTCATTAGTTTTCCCGGGTATAAAGCAAGCTTAGGATTACAAAACAAACAGTAAATTACCCTTGACTCATTAGAGATCATTCGAGTATAATGTGAACGAAGTGAAAATTCAGTATCGAAAGCCGATAGTAAAGACATGGCTGCAGTTTTGCTGCACGTGAAAATATATTTCGTATCAGTGGTAATAAAAGGCAATGTCGTTTTGTTTTTATGTTTTTATTTTGCGAGGAACTTCGCCACTGCAGAAGTGGGAAAACCAATTCAGAATTTTCGAGTTCCGGCCGTGGACCATAACCGGTGCAATTTCGAGGGTTACGCAGTCTATTTTGCTGGGTCCTCCATTCACACGCTTTACCATACAGGTAGCGTTTGGTCTTCGCCGCTCCTTTGAACGAGTGGAATGGTAAAGTTCATCGCTCAGGGCGAACGATTTGTTCGGACCCGGATCTTGAACCACGAGATTCGCTCATCCCGGACTCCACGTAATCGTCTTACGAAAAATGGGCGTTGGCCTGTAGCGATGTCTCGGATTGTGAAGTCAGGCGACATAATCAATGAAAACCGAACATGAATCTCTTTGATCTTCACAAACAGAAAATCAATATTGAAATAAAGACTTTGAAGTTTAAATGATTCTAGCAAGGTAAATTTAGAATGTCGTAAATCTTTAATTTCTTGTGAATCTGTGATTGAAGCTGTTAAAGACTTACATGTACTGCACTGCTGCCAAAAGGCTGTCAGGTATTACGAAATTGGGTCACAACGGTTTTATTGCTCATCTGCCAAGAGCTTGTAGATCAAGAAGTAGTAAAATCACACTTTTATAGTATGATATATTAATCAAAATGATACTGTCAATAAGTATAGTATTCAGTTACCCGTAAAAATGTTATGCATTGGTCGTCAAAGGGGTTCTCATCATGGCAAAAGCAGTATAGTGCTAACTGAGGCGTCAGTTCACACTGCGCAAGATGTAGGACTCCAGCGGGACATTTACAGGGATCCGGAATCTAAATCCAAATTTCGCTTCATTCTGGATGTCCAGATGAAGGCGACATGGTCCGCTGGCTTCAACTTTGCAGTCGCCACGTTGCGTACCAACGTCGGTAATCTGGGCACAGCCTTTGTTTTCTGCCCTGGCGTTATTGACTGAATAATTTGCAGATCGCTGGGTTTTTTTGTTGTTCACGGACCGGCATTGAAATGACAGGTCGCAAATGATCACTTGCTGCGTGTCCAAAATTTAGAAATAAAAATAAAGTGTTGTGTCACTGTTTCAAATGACGTCATGAATTCAAGAAGCGTGTAAAATCCATGAGTATAGGAATGCGTTGCGTGGTAACAGTCATGGAGGTTTAGCATGCAGCTACCTCTAGGCGCCCCCCCCCCCCGCAGACAGTGCTTCATGGTGCGATAAGGACCAGTTGTTTTGGTGTGTACGTCAATTCCATTGTACCATCCTTAGAGTCGTGATCAAAGTATTTGAAAGCGTTGATGCTGTAAATGATTGTCTACCGAAGAATTTGCTTTTGTTATTGATATATAATCTTGCCAAGACGCCCAGGGTCGCTTGAAATATTTAATCCATGACAAGGCTTTACACTTGCCAACTCAGTCGTCAGTTCACCCAATTACTGCAGTTGCGGTTGATGACTTTTCTATTGTACTATACTCAAAGTCGGGATCAAAGTCAATTAGGAGAGTTGGTGAAACAGTTGTGGATGATTGTCAACCGAACCACTTATTGTTTTTGCT
>LD342926.1:149479-192166 GCA_001465055.1 Ptychodera flava | reverse complement strand
GAGAGAGAGAGAGAGAGTGTGCGGACATGCACACACACAATCATTTCTCCATTCGTCCGCCGATACTTTGTGAAAGTGAAAGTGAATGACTTGGCGACGACCACCAGTAACGTTTCTTTGAGGTCCATTTATTCAAGGATTGGGAATTTCTCGTGGGTTACGTAAGAATCTGTAGAAGTATACTATACAGGTTGGAGGAAGTAACACAGCGCTGCAGGGTGAGGAATGCAGAGACGAGATGTTGGATACAAAATGTCCCACGGTTGTGTGAGCAAGTATCGCCGAGCTCATCTCTCCATTGTCACCCCATCAATGCACTTCCAGGAATTGCGATATTTGAAATTCAAAATGGCCACCATTCCAGTGTTAATTACACGGGGAAAAATGAAATTTCCGATGTTCAAAAAACTACGACGGTGAACACTTTTCTTACTCGAAGAGCTTAAAATGAGCTCCCACAAGCGTTAGACCAGAAAAGTATTGGAAATATTTGAGAGTCCGAATATCTGTTCTCAAGGCGCCTTCTACCTGAAGTCGTAGGGATGAAATAAGATCATTTCGATCGGGATCGAGTAAATGGCACTCTAGCATACTGCCTAATGATGAACAGAGAGAGAGAAAGAGAGAGAGAGAGAGAGAGAGAGAGAGAGTGTGTGTGTGTGTGTGTGTGTGTGTTATGGTGCGCGAAAACAGTCGTCAGAGCAGAGTCACTCGTGAGCTATTCAGCTCTGGGACTATTCGCCCCATAGACGAGTGTACATAAGCGAGAAAAACCCGCTTATGTACACTCGTCTCTGGGGCGAATAGTCCCAGAGCTGAATAGCTCACGAGTGACTGTGGTCAGAGCAAGCACATGAAGGTATCCCAGACACATAATCCTCCAGTCACTACTGTCATTAAAACTTAATAAATCTAGTCTCAGCATCTGTTCGTTTCTAAAATGTGGCCAACAGTTCATCACAATGTGCCGGCATTTTGAGCCTGTCAAAAACATAGACTCTGCGTTCCAGTTGGCTTATTTCTTATTTCTGTATTGTTACTTGCTACCTCTAATACTTTCATTTGAAATGTGTAGCAGATATGTTGTCATTCCTGATACACAGGTATTTTCAACGATACGTGTTATGTTGCAAAACATGAAAATGGCAATGACGATGACGACGACGGCGGCGATGATGCTGCTGCCGTTGCTTCCGATGATGATGATGATGATGATGATGATGATGGTGGTGGTGGTGGTTGCACCATGCTTACGGTTGTTGTGATGATGATGATAATGACGACGATGATGACGATGACGACGACGACGATGATGATAATGATGATTATGACGATGGCGATGATGATGATGATGATGATGATGATGATGATGATGATGATAATGATGGTAATGATGATAATGACAATGATGTTGATGATGATGATGATGACGACCACGACGGTGGTTGTGGTATCGTTATGGTGGCAATGATACTGGATGCGGTTTATTGTTTTAAGCCACACATTAAACACATCAAAGCTATGCGTCAGAAGGTTGATATTAATTTTCTTTGTACCGCTGCCAACGAATTCAAGGACTTACTCTGATAAGGTATCCATGACGCCCATTGGTAAAGTGGTTGCTGTGAGACAAATTGCCAACCAAGCCCAATTGATGAAATTTTCTTTCTTTTCAGACGTCATTGACCTTAATCAACTTGAAACACTTAATCCCCGATTGTCGATGTGGTTGGTTTTTCTACTGTTTTGATTGTCTATGAGTTGCAATATCGGTCAGTTGGATGACTTGCAAGACATACTTAGTTCACAACTGTTTACATTGCCGTATCAATCTCACTTGACCTGGCCTAGAAAAATGCATATTACCATGTATTGTAATGTGACGACAAACGTTTTACCCATCTCAAACAGGTGCCGTTTCTTTGCTCAATACTTCACCGCGCAACCCTTGCTTTTCATGGGACCCATTTATCGTGACAATGTTATTTGAAAAATGTATTAATCCACCGAGAAAAACAAATCTGGCGTCTATCGTCTATTGGATTCTAAAATTTGGCCAACTGTAGTCGACAATGTGCAAGATACTGTCCATTCTGATCCTGCCGAAACTTGACTCGACAATCCAGTTATTTGATTTTTGTACAGCCTTTGAATGTTTTGCAGACTTGAAGTCATTCTTGATACTCTTGTATTATAATGGTACTCGTTTTGATACCAAAATGAGTATGACAAAGACGACGACAAAGACGACGACGATGACTATGTTGACGACAAAAATGATAATGACGACGATGATGACGATGACAACGACGACAACGACGATGATGGTGATGATGATGATGACAATGACGACGACGACGACGATGATGATGATGATGTTGTTGTTGTTGTTGATGATGACGATGATGATGATGATAATGATGATGATGACGACGACGATGATTGTTCTTGTTGTTTTACACCACGCTGTAATTCTCTCAGAGATATGTGTGTTGACACTACAGTCAATTCATCGTACCACTGCCAACGAATCAGGGTTACTCTGATTGGTGTATTTCTAAAATGGTTGCTGTTTAACAAATTGTCAACATCAAACCCCCCCCCCCCCACCGATTTTTGAATCGATAAAGGCGAATGTCCTTTCCTTTCTGACAGCACTGATCTCACTCAATCCCCGACTGTCAATTATCTTGGCGTTTCTACTGTCTACCGTTTCATAGCTACTTCAAAATCGGTGTTTTGGTAATCCATAAATTGCGACATCAGTCAGTTTGGACAACTCGAGAGATCCATTTAATACACAACTATGTTTACCCTGTCGTATCAATCTCACTTGATGTGTAGAATACATAGTGTAAGGTGATAAGAAAACAAAAGTTTCGCTTATTTTCAAACAGACTTCACTAGATTCATTTACAGTGACACTGTCATTTGACAGATACATCAATAGTAAGCGCTTAGCGTCAATCAGTTTCTGAAATGTTGCAAACATAGCCGACAATGTGTCCAGCCTGATAATCTACGCGTGAGAAGGTTGATATTGACTTTCACTGTACCTCTGCCAACGACTTCAAGGAGTTACTCTGATAAGTATCCGTGACGCCCATTCGTAAAGTGGTTGCTGTTTGACAACCTGTCAACCACTCTATGATGATAGTGGTGGTGGTTGTGATGGTGATAGTTGTTCTCGTTCTTTGATGCCAGGCGATAAATTACGGATACTCATTTTGAAAGAGAGGGAAAAGAAAATGTTACCTCTCGTTGTCGGCACACTTTTCAAATAACACGATCGGTTCATCGACTTGAAAGCGGTTTGATAGCAAAGCGAAACACACTTTTCTTTTATGGGTTATAGCTCCATCAGCTTTAACCTTCGATTAATTTTCTAATATTTTGTTCTTATTGTAAGAAACTGTTTCGTGTTACATCTCAAACGTCATTATTTAAACGTACAGTTGACAACTTACTGTACGTACAACATACTGCACATTCAACATACTGTATACATGCATGCAACATACTGCACATTCAACATACTGTATGTACAACATACTGTATGTACACATACTGCACATTCAACATACTGTATGTACACATACTGCACATTCAACATACTGTATGTACAACATACTGTGCATACAACATACTGCATATTCAATATACTGTATGTATAACATACTGTATGTATACATACTGCACATTCAACATACTGTATGCACAACATACTGCACATTCAACATAATGTATGTATAACATAATGTAGGTACAATATACTGCACATACATCATACTGCATGTACAACATACTGTAGGTACAATCACCGTCCCTTCACTGCGCATTCAACAAACTGTGTCTACAACATACTGTACGCACAAACATACTGCACACGGGGAAAATTAAGAAATGTAGCAATGGTGTCTCTGCTTATTTGTTTGTTATTTAGCAGAAAGAAACCGAAGCGAATATTTGATTGGTTCGAATCTCTCTGCGTCGAGAAAATCCATGTAAGGATATTCCAATAGACGAAGAAAGGATGTTATCTTCCATGATTTCATGGAAGAACTTATGAAGATGGAACTGGAATGATGCAACTTCAAGGAAGAGTCGGCCGGACGGATCGTTTATGGAGCTGAGAAATAAATTGAGTGGGTGGAAGAATATTAAGAAGAATAATATAGGGAGTTAGAGAGGCCAAGGTGACCTCCCTGTGGTGTACAACGCATAGATATAGACGTCAAGCGTTTTCTTACTTGCTTGAAAGGCCCTGTATGCATGGAGTAAGGGGGAGATTCTAGAGGGAATTCCAAGTATGAGGCTGAGGCGCACTGCAACCTTTCAGGGGGGGGGGGGTGGTGCGATTTCATGTGTATATATGTGGTGCTTGAGGGAGGATTCTATCCCCGCCTAGGTAGAAATGTTCGAGACTTATTTACGCAGACATATCCGAACTTCAAAGAGCCACTTCGAGCAAACGTCTGAATTCGTGATAGAATAAAGGCAAAATAGCAGTCACTTTTGATAATACTATTATTATTCGTGAAGTAATTTCTTCCACTCCTCATTGGAGTGTTTTGAAATAGCATAAATTTTTCTTAGTCATCACGACACTCGGGTACTATAAACAACGTAATTATTGAATGAATTCCAGTCAGGACTCGATTACAAGTCCTCAGACTGTGTTGAGGAGTTGAAAACTAGACATCCCCTCGTGATATTAAGAGTAGATCAAAACACTTTAGCTAACATATAACACCGAACACAAATACTGAAAAATGAAAATGGTACGGTTTTGTCGAGTACTTTATGACTCAGAAACGGGGAAGACCGAATCGTTCCACCGTACTGGTGGTTTGGCGGACACATACACACTGAGAGCAATGCTTACGTCATGATTAATTGGTGTATGTTTCACAATATTTTAGAGTTCAGATCAGGACCGCACCTGAAGTGATCTGTCGACCTGCCAGCTAATTATAACGATGAGCCTAACGTAAAAGTATTGAAAACACTGTTTACTAGATTCCCTGAAGTTTACGTAATACTTCATGCTATATCAACTGTATTGAAGAGAGAGACAAGCTATTATAGCCGAGATACCATTGATTTTCTACGGTGGAAATACCCATCTGGGTACAATGTGACTGCTAACAACATAACGTAGCTTGTCAAATATTCATTTTAAAGATGTCATGCCACTACCGAAAGTTTGACCACATAATATCTTCGATACACGCGTACAATCTCATTTTAATTTGCAAAATCTATTATTTTTGCCGACTCTACGGAATAAGGATGACGTCATTACTATCGTTTTCTAACGCCAAGTTCATTTTGTTCAGATGATATAACGAGATCGTAGAATTTGACACAAGGTATCCGGCGACAGATCGTCACTTTACATTTCAGTTGTTCAACATCTTGCTTTTTTGCAAGTAACGGTTCTCACAGCAACAGGGGTAACTATGCCATCTTACGGGTACTTCTTCTGACAATGCCAGTGAAAAGAGTGGTTGTCATTGTAATATCAGGTACCTTTTACTGTGCCTTAATTTACATTACAAAGCAATAACAAAACAAATCGTCATAACTTTTGAGAAACAGCAGAAAAGTACAACCAACGAGTGAGAAAAAAACATATATTGCCAGAATGGTGAACTCAAGATAGATCAATATACGACGGGTATAGAGATTACGCATGGAATGGCGCGAACTGGTGTCTTCATAGGGAACTTGACACCTGACTCCTAAATCGAAAACAAAACTTCAGTAGGATGCAAGATAGTGGTGTGTACCTCAAGGCTTCTGAACGAACTGGAGTCGGTTTACTTTGCGAACAAATAGTTTATTTATGCAGCAAATTGCAAAATCTCCATCCTTAATAGTTCTCGCTCTTCATGTAGATGGTTTTCGGTGAACACTTATGATCAAGATTTTAAAATTAATTCTGATCTTATTTAAAACACGTTATATCAATGTGCAATTTTACATACTCTCAAATCAACAGACATTTTAAAGTATTAAAATCTGACGAATAGAAACACTCAACAGTAATCAGTTTCCTTCAAAATTATTATTTTTTCGCAGGTAAAAAATGCTGCTTTTCAGTCTGACAAATGACATCTTTTAAACAAAAAAATAAACTTGCTGTCCCTGAAATGTAATTTAAAAAATAAAACAAAATAAACATCTATTTCTGAAGATTGTAACACAAGCATGAATTAACAGGTGCCTGGTACAGTCAGTTCGGAAGACGGGGAGCTGGTCGAGAGGGTGTTCAACTTCAAAACAGGGAAGCTTTGGTTCAAGGGAGATAAGATGATGATGTTCTAGATGGTTGAATTGTGCATCTTCTATATCGAAGAAAGACATAGTATACTTTGCAAACCATATACTGGTGCAGTAAATGTGAGCATACTTAAATAATAAACCGTAAACTTAAACATTATTTAGTAAAATTTTGCAAAGGTCGATTACAGTCAAGTTATGAAAGTTTTCATGTAAAAGCTCGAGATCAAAATTTCCTGATTTAGATCAGATGATAGTGATTTTAGTTAGTGATTCAATGTGTAAGTAAAAGTGAGACAATGGGATTCGTGAACGCTTCAGGGGTGAACGAAATCTCCTTTCAAGCGTTTGAATGTTCAAAGGAGAAGAAGAGCTGACCGGAAGTTGCTTAATGGTTGGTTTCCCTATCTCAGTGGGTTAGATATCTACCGGATCTGATATGAACAGCACGCATCTTACATCCGCCAATGAACGCAATCGCTCACGATTTAACGATCAGCGTCGTTTTCACACGCGTTGGTGTTGATCGTTTGATACAGTGTCAGTGTGTAGGTCACTTTCAAGGTGATAATGCCAGTGGTCATCGTGACGATGATCGTGACAGTGACAAATGTGATGACCACAATGGTGGAGGTGTGCCGGTGGCTGAAATCGCATGGCAGTTATGTTTGAGATTACTCATTTTACAACCATCATCATCATCATCATCATCACCACCACCATCATCATCATCATCATCATCATCATCACCACCACCATTATCTCAATAACGCTGATATTTTGTCGTGCACGATCAAAAAGTCCAAGTCAGGGTATCCATTCATGTAAATCCAAGAACTTTAATACCAGTAGAAACCCGACATCCGTCTTGCGCCCTCTCCTTCCTTTAGGTCTTGGTAACACATAGCATATGTATTTCTCCGAATCGCGATGACGTTTTTTACGGCCAACAATAACAATACAAGCACCAATCGTGTGATGATATCGTGAATACTGCAAATGCCAGTCAATACGTGTCGATAACATTCTACACATACGTTTATAACTCAATACTTCGAACACAGGATGCGGCGCCGTCTCCGCCGGCCTCGGTGACCGGAACTGTTGAGGCATAGAATAGTCGATACATTGAGACGATATCAGATAAGTTCAAAAGTGTACCAGTATTACGAGATGCTCGTGGCATCCTACTTCTGCTTCAATGTCAATAACTTTTTTCCCATCATGTATAGGCGCACGTTGGCCTTTCAAGGACGGCATTCTGTCACATGTGGTGTTCATTAACTACCTGTGACGTCACTCAAGCATTATATTCGTATCAGTGTTGATACTATTGTAATATTCAGCTCATCCTCAGATTGTAGATGCCCATGTTGGTAAATATGGATTTAAATAGAGAAATGAATAAGTAGGTAATGGGTGGGCGATTTAAGAGTGTCACCCAAAGGCCGGTAGTAAAAAAAGGAGATACTCCGCTGTCTGTGGTGCAAAGGGTCTGCTTTAGCAACTCCGGTCTCAGCTTTTCGGATACCCTTCTCCGACTGTCAGCAATTTGCAAACTTTTTGCAAATAAGCTTCCATACCTCAAGCTGTCAATAGCGCTATGACTAATTTTCGATACGAGTCCATCATTTTAACTCGGGACTTTTGTCTCAGAATCTGAATCATATTTGGAGCAAAATTACACTGTGATTCTTCATCATGGTCTTCATACTCCTCATATCACGAAGGTCACACGCCTACAACTTTCCGTTCTTTATGGCAGCTGTCCGTGAACTTGCTGCGGGGTCAACGGGTCGGAGGAGTCAACAGGTCACGGGCGGTATCCGAGATATCACCTCGTGTACTGCACTATTAAAAACCTTGCAATGAACAGTAGAGTTGCATGCAATCATTAAAGAGAATTTTCAAGAAATTACCATTTCACATTATAGCGCAATAAGATTTAACTGTCGGTGACTTTGCCACTGCTTCGTGTTTTTAATGTCAATTACGTTTGAATTCCAGAATTCACGTGTCAGCAATAACTATGCAAGTAACACACGCACAGGTTTAGCTGACATGCTGAATATTGTATGGCGTCTCATCATGCTATGGGAATTAAAACAAGAAACTGGCGCAGACATTCAAAAAAGTAGTGAAAAATTAATCAAAATTTAAACTGGCCCTTTAAAAGTTCATTGACTTACGAGCAAACAGTAAATTTCTCTTCGGAGCAAAGCTCCTTGCGTCAAATTTTGACGTACACAAATGAGTACAATAGTTTAATACTTGCGATGAAGTTATACAGTGTGGGGTTGTCTTGGTAACCTGTGTCTTACCATCATTTTGACTTGTTTAATGATTTTTTGGTAATATTTTGGAAGTACAAATCGATGTTGCACGTTCAAAAACCGAAACCTGCCTTCAGGCCAAGACCGAAACAAGATGTTGATACAACACATGTAGGTTTTTTATGATATATCGTACAAGGACAATCTTAGGATACAAAGATTTGATGAATAACCTTGGTAAAAGTTGTTGTTAGCATGTGACATACAGATTAAATACTCTATGCTTGGAAGAATCCCTTCGTGTGTCTCCCTATCCCTCGATCGTCTCAGTGTCTCTCTCATTCCTGTGTCTCTTGGTCTGTCACACTGTACATATGCCAGTCTCATAACCTCTCTCTCTCTCTCTCTCTCTCTCTCTCTCTCTCTCTCTCTCCATTTTTGTCTAATACTGGCAGAATATTGAACAGAATGTTTGCATTCATAGGGGAGTTTACATTTGGAACATTGTTCGCAGTAAATCCTTCCAGAAAGTGAATATTTTCATCAGGCGACGCTGGGCTCGTCTTGTTGCATGTCGTATCACCAGGCATGCAGGATAGGTGTTCATCTCAGATGGTATACTGAAACTTGGTTTTGACTGCATTTGGGTTTTTTTTTAATTTTCAGTCAGGCATACGATTTTAAGAGTGATCGAGTTCCATGGTCATATATGAAGAAGTAGTAGACTAATGTAAAGAGAATGGTATCTCCTCTGTGGAATTTGCAGGCGCAAATCGCATACATAACCCTCAGGTTGCTGCATTTTTTGGCAAGGCCGTTTGTCTGTTATTGATTTTGATTCGTTTGGCACTGTCACGTGGGTGGCGGCGTTGACCATATATGGAACAAAAGTTCACCTGCGGCTCTTCGATTATCTGGACATCAGATGTATTGTTCGATTCACTGTGTCTGCGTTCCACACGTTTACCAAAGCTTCCCCGCCAACGCCTGAACTTTGTTGGAACTAACCATCAAGCGCGAACGTGCAACAATACCTGTTATCGGTACCGAAAACATAGGTCATCGCTTTAAAAAAGCGAACTGCGTCAGTATTATTCGGAGATAACATATTAAGCGAATATGTAACCAGTATGTGTTAATAATGCATAATCATGAATAAATATGTGATTTATTGACCGAAGCTCCCACGCGACAAGTCAAATACTTTGAGAGATAAAAAACTATTGTCGCGTCGCCAAATAGCACCCAAACCCCGCTACATTCATTGCACAACATACCGATAATATCTATGACAGAACGCATTGTAAATACGTTCGTTTCTTAATACTTCCCTTTGAGATTTGCACTTTTTAAATGCTTATGCTTCCACGTACCTCCGTTTTATTCTCGCCGTTAAAATAAGGCTGGACCACACCACTGAAAAGGTGAAACCACAAAACGTTTTATCTGTGCTACAGTTGTGATAGACACACATACAACGATTTGTTGTGATAGTTTGTAACCTTATATGTGCCTTGCGCTAAATGGAGATTCATTGAAATTCAGTCGGTATCAACATTACGGTGGTCGAAATCTTCCACACCGGGAATTGACCAAAAGAATTCACGTTCTTATTCATTTCAAAAACTAACCCGTGAAAAGTCCGCGACAACGATAAAACATGAAACTATCAGAGACAAAAAAGCGCCAACAATTCAAATCTTAGTCAATCACGCCTGATGACGCAACGAATTCTTCGAAAGGGCTAGAGAGATTTCGCGAAATTTGTATCAATAAACAATAAATCCGGGGGCGGTCCAACTATTCATATACGTGCTCGCACTTTTATCAGTTCGCAATCGATTGTAAACAGTTTTACAACTTCTCCAGGCCAAGGTTCACAACCCAGACCGTTTCAACGGACACATCCACAGTAGTATAGTCTTCTATTCAAAGTGTTCAACAAACTTGTAAACTGAGTTCCGATGAGAGGTTCATTTTGGAATTATCTTTTGAGAACATCATCTGGAGCAAAAAACCCCACAACTTTTGTAAGGCTATAGGCCTATAAGACGAAAAAAAATTCAAAGTACTTAATATGTAAATTAAGATTACATGACCCTGATATAGACATTTATGTGCCCGATTCTAAGGTCAATATGCGGGTTCAATGACTGGTCGACTCAAATCGAGGCCCTTGATGTACTAACAAACTTCTCATATTCCAAGGAGATGGCATCGAGAAGTGGATTTGGTAGAATGGATTGCCATGTGGGTAAACAGAGAACAATTTGAATCAAAACTCCGCGCTAATCAGATGAGAGTTTCGCGTCGGCCGTTTTGCCAATATTTGGGTGTGTCAGATCACATACGAAACTTCTCAATTAATGATTTTCCATATCGCATCGCTAGGAAAACATGTTTGTGTCCTCCCGAAGTCTGCTTTCTTCACAGATACGTACGTGTATTTTTTTTACTGCTTCCCGTGTCGTTCAATGAGTTCACGTTTGGAAAGTCTGGCAGACGACCGACGTAATATTATTAGGCTATGTGCTGACAAAGTTGGCGGTATAGATGCGTACTTGTGCTATAAAATGATATTTCGATATAAACATTCCGTGACAAAGTGAAAAACTACAACAACAACACAACACTTCTTAGAAATGCGTAGCTGTGCACGAAATGGCGTATATCTACACAAGAAAACTGATTCTAAGAATTCATCTGGCCCATCGTATCTCCTCTTCATAATATCACTGACTGGTGAGCTTGGCGTTCTGGGAAGCATCACGTTACGAGCTGAGAAATGTGAAATGCTATCATATATTCTTAAACCCTTGTTTTCAGTCCAACACAGCAGGATTGTATCGATAATGCATTAAAAAGCACATTACACAATATAAAACCTATTTTTAAAGGAGGATATCATGACTGGAGGACATAATTCACAGAACACTCCCCGCTACTGTGACCCCGTTACATCATTACTCTTATTATTCATTATCTGAGCTAAACATCACAACGTCATGGGCATGATTTAGTGCGCAAACTTTCCGGTTTGCCCATGAGTGTGAACTGGGATGACGAGTCAAAACATTAGAAAAGTTTAATTCTTTTTCTCGATTTAGTATTTGTGTATTTTTCAAAAATCGTTGGAATCGAAATCCGGGGTTAGATTGGTGTGACATTAAATAATACATCATATACCAGTATATTGATGGCGAAAATACAGCAATCTGATTGGTCGAGACATGAAAATAATCGATCTATATTCGTAATATAGCACGGTTAGAACAAACGCAAGCTCTCATCGAGAGAAAAATTCCGTTTTTTTGACATTTCACGTCAGAAATTCAATAAACTGTTATGATGTAATGGCAATAAACCTCCGCAATGAGTATCAAACTGAAGAAGTTCCTCGCCTGTGCTGCGCATGCGCTGGAGGTCACCGCGATCTTTTTCTCAGAAATTCTAATCAGTACTAATATTTACGGTACGTAAGCAAAGTTTGACAACTACATGACGGGACACAGACGATTGGCTAGTAGCTCGATATGAGCACCCAAAAAATGGCATGTATTCAGAAAAATAATCATTACTCAACTGATAGTAAAACTGACTAATCTATTACATATATAATATCGACATGTGTATGAAGTTGATAACAGGGAAAATACACACAAAACTGTTTTGTTACATACAACAAAGCCGATTTAGTCTTTTGAGCTGGACTGTGCACACTTTACGGAGATGAAGGATTACGAATACAGGCCGTCGTCCTGTTGCACCAAGTGTTCAAGATACCGCTCACCGTTAAAAATACAAGAGTATAGCATAACAGTAACATAACGGCTGTCTGACCGCGGTCCACAGAAAGACTGTGGTCGGGCGTGGACTCACAGCCCATCGCCAGCGCAGATTACGCAAAATTGCGTTTTACTAAAACAACTCGTCCCCAGAATGCAGTGTTGGGAAATTTAACACTTTCAACTCAGTGTATACAGGCCGTTTAGGATCGCCCGTGGTAATTGCAGATATCTTTGCCAAACTTTCACTCCGGAAACCGCCGATGCTAATGAATACAGATCGGCGTTATCAGTTACATGCAGCAACATCTCTACGCAGTTTATGATTGGTCACTGAATCAACTAACAACGCGTGTCGAGTTACCTGTAAGGGTCTCGTACTCCCCTGTTCAGTTTTTGCCGGGGCAAAAAAAAAAGTTTACAATTTTAGGACACTTAGCGCATAAGCTGAGCAGCGAAGTGTTGCAACCTCCTAAATCATGCTTTGAAAGTTGACGATATATTTGCCTTTTCTCTTGAGCATAACAAAACAGCGCCATTAAAGCAATCGAAACTGCGATCAGCAGACGACCACGTAACGTCACATTTGTGAACCGGGGGAACTCCACATCATGCACATTACAATATTCAATATGCAGCCATGCGCAGTTCAGGAGCGCCCTGGTTGTCAAGTTGTCTTCATCGTGACTAACACGTGTTCTGGCCGAAACTATATAACTGGGGTTTCTCCCTGAGTTCTCCATTTCCACGTAAAACCATCGCTCAGAGCCGACAAAAACTGGCAACTGATCTCAAGCTCTTGGTTGTCACAAGCGAGCAGCGAAGAGCAGTTTTGCCACTTATTGTCATTGGACGGAAAAGGTAAGAAAAGCGAAAGTGCTTGTGTGTATGAGTGTGTGGGTGTGTGTGTCAGTTTGCAAGAAGGGTAAAGTGATGAAAAGAGCGCAAATAATTCGATTTTTGTCTCTTTCTATTTAAAACATGTGAAGAGAAAGACTCGAATATTAATACTATGAACGAGCAGTCATAGGTCTTCTGTAGTTGGCTGTGTTATAGATTACAAAAAACAAACCAACCCCAAAAAATAAAATTTGAGGCCTGTCCTTAGCGAACGTTTTCTGTAACGATTTTTGACCGACATTTCGATTTCAACTTAACACAAAGTGCGTGAATTTGCTTTGATCACAATTTGTGTAATTTCGAACACGTCACTGTAGTACGACCCGAAATTATGATGTGATGGAGATTCTGGCTTAATGTTATCATATCGATCGATGGCACCATGTCAGCCTGGTCGGGGAGAGATGTATGACTAAGGTTTGTCCACGTGATGTTGAATCACCGCCGTAAACTCTCGCCCAAAGAGATGAAAACGTCAGAGCGCCAAAAGTGAGAGTTGTTGCTCACTGTAAATAATTGGCGACGGCTGGGCTAGTCATCGAGGCGATCACGTGACAAAACAAAACTTGCCCGGTGACGTGCCCACGAATTTCCGTCTTTTGTTTTGCATCCACTCTGACCGCATAGCATGGTCGAAAGCGCCAACTGAAAAGCAGAAATTGGACATAAAATGTAGGATAAAACAAATAAACAAACAGCGCGCAGGAAGTCCTGTGCCCTGACACTTTTGTGATTGACAGGCCCGTTGGCGTTTCATGTTTGTGTTATTGTGCAAACTTCTCTTTTTGGATATCGGAGCACTGTCATACCTACACTAGTGTTGGAAATCTGCCCGAACGGACTCGTACATTGAATCTAAATGCCCGCAATTTTTAAAATGCCATGACAATTGAGTGATTGCCGGAGCGTTCTGTACCAAGCTCTCTCAGATTGTGAGAAACTGGACTCCGTGACGGTCTGTTGTTTGTGACAATGCTCGCTGATTTGCACGGATGACTTGCCGTCGGGCGAGCTGGCTGACAACTTGAATAATTTGGCCTTTGACCCGTGCATACGTGCACACCGCCGCCCCAAATCTTATCTACAAGCTGCAGTAGTGCTCTGCCGTCGTCAACTTCGTAGTTGGTAGCAGTTGTGTGTGGGTTGGAACGTCGCACCCCCGTTCACTTGTTCACAGAGATCCCCGTGCTGTGGTCAAAACTGATAACAGTTTGTAATATGATATTCCTATACAATTGCCCTGGTCATTGCCAACATCCTTAGTTCTCCGAAACTTTGCGAAAACAAATTTTATGAAAAAAATGTATCATGCAACGCTGAACGCCGTTTCACATCACCATATAAAGTGCCGCGTAAAGATCAAGTCCCGAGGTTACAGCCGGTCGGTTACGTGGATTGTTTTACCGTACAGTCCCAAATAACTCGCTGATGATGGGTTTGATCTAAAAGTGAAGTCTGTGAATATGGCCTACTGTTAAGTTCGTAAATTATGAAGTCGCGTTGCTTGTTAACCCTGGCCCAGAGTGAAAGAAAAATAATCTAAACCTGTACGCTTAAAATATCATATATGCGACTGCGGCGTTGTTTCGGTAGGCCTACAGGTGGTCTGTGAGTGTGAAGGAGTCCACGCAGGCGATATACACAAACCAACCTGTGGTTCATGAATACGCTGACAGTAACACATAGCGCGCTCGGACTCCATGATTAGCGAAATCTATAGAGAACAGACACTTCCATATATGGAGAACCGTTTACCCTATAAGCCGCTTCTCAGTAGGGACGTTGGAAATTCTAATTGCTATAAATAGAACAGAATAGGTCAGATGATGGCTAAATGGGCTTTTCCACGAAGTCGAAAACACAGCATCATGTGATTGGACCTTCGAAAATTAGCATAATTCATGAATGATGTCACTCGATTAGTGGACCAATCAGATTGCGTGCCCGTAGATGGGGACTAAATCGGGGAGTTCCCCTTCGCGTTCCCGTTTCTCGGTATAAATATTACACTTAGGCGTGGTATAAGTTAGTGGAATTATTGTGACTCACGCCAGATAGTCAACAGAACTCTCCGAGCGCGTTTGCCAATGTTTGAATCTTGGCCGTGCTTTTCAGCCCGCAGCCACCCAGACTAACAGCAACAACACCAACAGTTAACAGGTACGATTCCACGAAACGAGAGTTGTTTTTGTTTTTCTGTGTACGCGGGGTTTGCTGCATGTGCACGCGCGCACGGGCACTCGCTCTTCTGGTTCAACTTGGTCGGCATGTGCGTTGTGACGTCTATGGAACTCCGAAATAGAAGCCCTAGCATTCCTGCCTGCGGGCATAAGCGGTCTAGGCTACAGTCACCAGTCCCTTTACCTCGCTGCAACTCTCATTGTTTTAAGTGGATCCGTCGCACGACAGGAGACCTTCAAGTTCAAAATGTTTCGTTTGGTGCTGTTTCGGCTACTGGGCCAGTCGTTGATCGCCATAGCGACGCATCACCGGTTAGCTTGTCATCGGGGCCATTGTGTAATGGGACCTCACCAAATATGGCAAGGGGTGACATGTAAGCTTTATAAATTTGGGAGTTTCAGTTGTGCGGGGGCGGACACTTCCCACGGCGAATGAGGTTGAGGTCCCGAGCTTTATCTTATCAGTGCCTTTTCAATGTTTCGCTTTTCAGAAAGAAATTGTCAAGCAGCGGACCATTACCTGACACCAGCCCGTGCTGACGTTTCGTTTCATCCTCACCATTTCATTTGTGTACCCAGTATTACCCTAACGCTACAAGCCAAGATGATGAGCGCCGAATCTAACTATTTTATGACCGACATTGCATCGCCACTCAACTTTTTTAGTGACGGTTTCAAGGTAAGCACATATTTGCGACATATGTTCTTGTATTTTCGCAACTCGTATTTATCTAAAACATCAACTGTCACCAACTGTCATCAGCTCCAGATGATTACGTGTTGGATTTTTCAACGCTTGCATTCACACGATTTGTAAATGTACCCTGTAATTTTTGCATCACAGGTTAAAGACGAACAGAACGTCTTCGTTGAAAATGTGTCCGACATGTACCCAGAGAGACCGTTCTCCTTTGATGCACCGGTAGCCGACCAGAGCATCGGGGACGACTTCATCAACTTGACCCCGCTGCTGACGCCCGAGGAGCTCAAAGTTAAGGTCAAGACGGAGCGATATTCGAGCAGAATCGTGCCCGAGATATCCCCTCCAAAGATCTACGGCACAGGTACGCGCACATTCAGTTATTTGTGACCGCCCACGCATGGCGCATCGTAAACAATGCTGTGTTTGCGTTGTGACAGTTCCCATTCCAGGCTACCGCGAGATTAATCACCCATTTCTGCGAAACTATGCCCTATTCATGTGGTGGCAATGAGCCAGGTTAGGCTTAGGTATGTCGCAAACACTGAGTTTTCGGACTGTAGTCAATTTTTTGCTGCGTAATGAAATTTAGGGTATTTTGAATTGAATAATGGCGTCGCTGATTCAACATGGTAGGCCATCATTGCACCTTGCGCGTGATTATTCGTCATAAAAAAAAGCATAGCGGGACATCACTTGAATTGGTGATATCGTAATTGCCAATAACCTGTCACGCATTCCAGTTTGGAATTCACAACGCCCCTGTTGTCCAGTTTGTGACATATTAAAAACTCTGGCAAAATTATTAACCCGTTAGTTACAGAGTGGAATGACGATTTGAATTCCATGACACTACACAATACAAGTGATACAATGTATCTTAGATCGCTTATAGGGCCCAAAAGCAGGTTCAACGTGACCTTATATGACACTTTGGCGTTGTCCCACTTGGTACACACCACCTCAAACAGGTAGTTAAAAACCGCCTCCCCCTTCTTTTGTATATCAATAGGAGTGGGTGATGATTGGCAGGACCAGCACCCACGTAACTGGACGCCCGACCAGGTCTACGCCTGGCTGCACCAGTGTATGTTCGAATTGGAGCAAGACTACTCGGACATCTTCCTGCCAAACTTCTATTTGAGCGGCCAGCAGCTTTGTCAGCTGACCAAGGACGATTTCTACCGAAGCGCCCCCAAGACTGGGGGTATTTTATACAGCAAACTGCAGTCTAGGCTTCATAATGGAGGTGAGTTGCTGAAACAAGTTACAAACTTTCGCATATTTCAATCTTCGCGCACTTACCTGACTACAGCGCTCTGGAGTCAACAATTCAGTCAATATGGCCGATGGTTAAAAAAAAAATTCTCTCTTTATCTTCCCATCCTGCTAATGATGAATCGCTCACTGAAATGAGGAACTTCATGGATTGAGTTTCTTTTCTTCAAAATAAACACTCTCGTTTCCCATTTAGCATTCCAGTGGTTTCAATATTTTAACCACCAGTTTCCTCTTTTGAGATGAAAATTTACGAAAAAAGGGAAGTGGTCTTCTGATCTTCCCTCCATGATTGTTTTCAGTTACTGACCTTTTGTTGTTTATTTTTGTTTACAGCGCATTCTCAATCATTTATCTTCAGTGAAGATATATGTGATGACGTCGAGTCATCTAATCCGTTACTTGATATTCAAGGTGAGTTACCATGGCAACAGGGCCTTAATCTTTTCCCATCATATCGTTAAATCCAATTTATCTCATGTTGATTAGTTCTAATTAAAAATTGTCCTTTATAAAAATTGTAGCCTGTTTGATGGCATACTAAGTTTTATCTTTCAATTTTTTTTTCTAGATGGAGCTTTTATTGATTTATTTAGCTCGATGGAACAGTGTGGAGAAATGTTGGATTTAATCCTTGGCAAAGGTGAGTACATCTTATAAATTGTACAAAATATTTCATCATGTAAAGTGAACTTTAAGTCAATGTATAAATGGCAAACAAACTGTGAGAAACAGCACTGTCTTTTGTTTCCTACATTTTGTATATATGTATACAAGAACATAAATTTAAATATTCAAATTAAATTCTGGAAAAAAATTTACAGTGTTTTTCACAATGCCAGAATTTTTCAACCTAAGACAATTTGTGGACTTTGTTAAGTTAGTAATAATGATTGCAAAGTTTCTCAATTTATATTAACATATTCAAATTCTAAATTTGCTTTCTAGACCCAATCATAGAAGATGATGACATTCCATCTCCAGCCGCCAACAATCCACCATCACCGATTTCCTCGACAACCAGTTCCTACCAGTATGCCGAGTCTGACATCTCCTCGCAACCACCCAGTCCTGGGGATGCAATCTCCATGTTTGCAAAGATCGAGACTGGCGGCTTCTCAAGACCAAGGAACAATTCTGCTGGGGAAGGTGAGAAAAACTGCCAAACTCCACTTTCATAATAACCAGGATGACGTATTCTACAAGACAGCAGCTAATTGGCTCATAAGCCTGATAATTGTAATCAATGTAGGATATTTATAACCAATTGAATTTGAGCACACATACGCTTCAAGTGACCCACCTACAATTTACTGAACTGATTCTGCAAATCAGTTAATAGATAACTTGACAAGCAATATTAATGCGATAAACCTTTACCTCAAACATTTGATGCAAAACTAATCCATGGTACCTGTTTTTGATTTGACAGAAACTTCTGAAGACGACAGTGACAGTCTCAGTGATTCCAAATCGGTGAGCAGCAACCATGTGATCAGCAAGAGCCGGGGAGGCAAGAACCTGCAATTGCTTCAGAGGAAAATCCAAGGGAAGCGACCACGTGGCAGGCCACGAAAACCCAAGTTGGAATCATCCAGCGATGAAGACGACGACGACCTGACGTGCTCACGCCGCAAAGGAGAAGGTGAGTGATACATTTTCACTCTGCAGAAAAATGTGTAACTGTGGTATCGATCAAAACATTCAAACATTGGCAGAAATTTTTAGAAGGCAAGATATATTTGACTAGAATGTTTCAAATGTTCTGAGATTTTACCTCAATTATAGCAAGCTTATATCAGCTGAAACACACATAGAGATAAAAAATGCCCAGTAAAACTGCTCTTCTCAGGGTGCCTCTGCAGCATGAATAAATTGAAACATACCCCCTAGGGTAAGAATTTGTAATGATATGGCAAACCAGAAATGAAGTATTTTTCAGTCTAGGAATTACAAGATTCTAAACTGCATTTTTGTACAATTTTTCAGGAATGAAAGGCAACCACTTGTGGGAGTTCATCCGCGACCTCCTGAAAACGCCCAACTTCAATCCTGACTACATCAAATGGGAAGATGCCAAGAGTGGCGTCTTCCGCATCGTACACTCGGAAGCCGTAGCCAAGGCCTGGGGTAAGAAGAAGAACAACCCTCGCATGACTTACGAGAAACTGAGTCGCGCCATGAGGTATTACTACAAGCGCAACATTCTGGAGAGGGTAGACGGTCGCCGCCTGGTCTACAAATTTGGAAAGCAAGCCAAAGGATGGCAGGACGCCGCTATGCACGTCTATTGAACGAACTGGTGTTGTTAAGTCCTGGCAATTTGCTACCTAACCTTGCGCACTGTAAAGTGCGAGGCCGGCGTGAGGCAATCTTTGCACAGATCCTCTGAAGTTCTGTGTGGACAGTCATGATTGATAAAACTCTTCCATGAACTGCTCGTTTGTTTTGTATTCACGACAAATGGTTATCTGTCGCTGAGATAACACTGTCCTACAATGCTCTTCTGAATAAATTATGTCAGAATTGTAGCTTTTGTTCCGTATTTTTTTTAATCCTAGCAGTTTTCGTAAATGAGTTGTAATGTTGTAGATCACAAAACTCAAAATCAGGCCAAGCTTGAAAATCTAGTTGATAGAAGTTTCAAAAAACTGTAGATTTTCGTGGTAAAGACCATATTTGTGTCATTTATTTATGTTTTCTGCTGGTCAGAATAGTTTTTTTCCTCAAAAGTTTATGTATTTGCCTAGGACTGTAAATAGTTCACTTAACGCTTTTGTGGCGGTTCATCCCTAAGACATTATTATTGTATCTTCAAGTGAAGAGAATGGACAAACAAACAAACCCCACTTGTTAGTCATTGTTAAACAAGTAGACACTGTAATATGTCCCATGAAAACTTGACTTGAATGGAAAATAAGCTTTTTTTGAAGCTTTATAGTTTTAAGTGCATAAAATAAAATCCACAAATTGCACAAGATCGGTCTTAAAGGGGCATTTATGTGTTGAAAATGTTGACAATGTAAAGTGGCATAAATATGTAACCGTTTTTTCTCGGTCGTCAAATTGTGTTTTCATTGTGGGTGACTTTTTGTATTTGGTGTGTGGTTTACACAAGTTTCATAGTTATAGCCTGAAAGGCAATTTTTCCAGTCTGACTTACTGCAAAGTAAACCTTTAGCACAAGTTTTTGAGATTTTTTAGAATATTTTATCATGTATTTTTAATATCAAACTTATCTATCAATTATGAAAATTCTATATCATGGATCAAAATATAAAATGATATATTAAAATAAAGCAAAATGTCATTTTCATACTTCATAATATATATATAGACTTAAGATGGTATTTTTCAGAGTTCCTATCATGTTTTCAAATATTTTGCTTACTGGTAGGTGGTCACTGCCGTAATTATGTCATGAGAGGATATTTTCCATTACAGATAATAACCCAGTGAAAAATTTCAAACAATCTCACGATAAATAAACATGTTTTTAGCAGTCATCTATGTGCCTTACTTAATATGCAACTTCTCATATCACGCTTTTGAATAAAGTTACCAAAATTAGAGTTAATTTTGCTTTGGACTAGAAGTGTTTGTCAGTACGCTTGTGAGTCTGTGTGTTTGTGTGAGTGTATTTGTGAACTGTAGTGACATTGGACCTAAATATATGGATGACTTTGGGGTAAAGTCAGGCCACGTATGCCATAGTTTCTTTTCAAGTACTTTTCTCACGTGGGACAAACCAACTCTTGAAAAACACACACAGCATAATTTCACACCTTTCAGAAAATTCCCTCAAATACAGGTTAAAGTGAATTGATTCAAGTATACCCAAAATTTGCAAATCTACAAATGTTAGGCTTTGTTAATGTGTTTAAGGTAGTTCATACAGAAAAAAATTGAAAGACAAACTTTTTGCTCAAACTTTCCTCCAGCAAATTTTCAACCATACCCTTTCAAAATCAAGAATAAAATTGGGGTCAGCATGCAAATTGTGATACAAGAGAAACAAATTGTCCGTATTTAACGATATTTGAAATTCAAAATGGCCGCCATTGCTGTGTTATCTCTATGGGGAAAAGTAAAATTCCCAATTTTCTCAAAACTAAGCCAGTGAAAATGTTATTTACCCCATAAGCTTCAAAATGAGCCCAACAAGTGATAGGACGAAGGAACATTGTAACAGTTTGACAGTCCAACACTTATTTCTTTGACAGTAGTATACTCTTGAATGAGCAAAATTGTATAATTATTGCCCCCAATAATCCTTTCACTCCATTCCCTGTACACAGTTGCACATTCCCTGCATTTAATTCCACCCATTCTATTGGAAAACATTATCCCAATGTCTGATGTGAAATATTAGCAAACTCACATTTATAATCATTTTAATACCAGGCCATTCATAGTATAACTTTAACCAGTTTGATGTTAAACTTCAATAGTTGCAAAAAAAATTTAAAAAATATCAAATTGGAACACATAAGTCCTTAATCAAATAGATTGTTAAGAGTCTGTGAGTAATTTTTGAATATTGCAATTTCTGAAACACACCAAATTAGTGCGTCAGATAAGAAAACTCCAAGCAACTTGGCCATTTAAGAAGAAGACAATTTACTCACGTTCACTTCACTTCAAATTGTTCTTTTGCTCTGAGCTGAATTACGTTGTCATAGCAATGATGCAGAGTCAATATTGATTCTGACATCACATCAAGATACAAAACAATTATATCATGCCCAATCTATTCAATCTGGCATTTTGTAGAGCTCAAAATAAAACTTGTCCACTTGATACAATAATTGCCCAGACGCGCAATATCTTGAACAGGTACTGAGTTTTGAAAAATACTTGTCCATGTGGACAGGTTGAAATTTTCAATATGTATTATTAGTATTATAGTCTAATTGCTGAAAAGTTCCAATTCACACCTTTGAAAATTTTCAGAATGAAACTTTGTTTGATATTGTCCAATCCAAGAAATAATTTCAAAAGATTATTCAATGTATTTACGGACACATCTCAGAAAGTTACATTGAAATATGAAAATCAAATGATGGCCAAAAATTGAAAGGTTTTGTATTTGTATGGGTATTGTTATGAGCTAGCCGTGTCCGCCCCTTGTTTCATGTCAGATATGTTAGTATGAGTTTGGAAAGTGAAAGACGCCAACTTTTACTCAAGCTTTCCTCAATAAAATTGTCAACCATACTCTTACTGGACTATGAATAAAAATCAGGGGTTCACCGTGCAATGTTTGGTACTAGAGAAACAAATTACCTGAAATTTATTGATATTAGAAATTCAAAATGGCTGCCATCCCTGTGTTAACTCAATGGGGAAAAATAAAATTTCAGATTTTCGAAAAACTAAGACAGAGAAAATTTTTCTTACTCCAAGAGCTTTGAAATAAGCCCCGGCAAGCAGCTCACCAGACAAATATTGAAAAAAATTGAGAATCTGAGTATCTGTCCCCAAGCTGTGCTGACTGCATGTCTGTGGGTCATTTTATGTGTGCCTGACAATTATTAGTGCATGTATAAATTCCTCTTTTGGCACTTTTGTGTTGGTCGTCACATCTTGTTTGCTGAAAATTAAAATTAAAAAGAACAGCATTACCACATAGTTTTTGCAAGAGATCAACCAAGTGGTAGCATAGCATTCCCAGGGAAGATGGTATACACACACATGTTCTTAAAATCGCAGGAAAGGGGTAGTATTTTATTCATCATCACAGTCAATTAAAACAAGAAAAAGGTCAATAATATTCTTAGATGTACAATCATGCCAGTACTAAATGCAAAGTAAGATTGTTTTAAAAGATGACATCATTGAACATTATCTTCCCATGTTGGTTCAGATTGAAATTATACACAACAACAGACCCTCCACACTATGTTAGATCATACAACACAGACAACATCTGTATTTCAAATTCTCTCTTTTCCTCCCCTAGGCTTTGCATATTAGGGGTGTTATGGTCCAATTTTCTCCCATAACTCTCAAAATACGAGGATCATTCTTGTTGCAAAACCCCGGATGAGGGGTGTTTTGAAATTCTGCAGAACAATCATGGGTGTGCAAATATCCTGTGAGTGCCGCTACATGGGGAGACCTAGGATGAGAAGCAAAAATATTACCTTATCTGGCCTACAGATGTATTTGATAAATAATACATATATTTTTCTGATCAAGACAGTTACATTTCACTCGAACTGTGCAGTGGTGAAGCAAAAACAAATATTCCCTGACCTGCGTTTAATATGAAATATGACCCAAACCACACTTAACTGACCGGATTTTTGCGAGCCAAACAGTTCGTGTTGACAATATACTGTGTACCATAAACCATGAAGCGATAATTCAGCTTTTACTTCTGTATTCTGGCATGGTTGCCTGAATTTTTATTGAATTTCAGACTATTCAATTTACGCATTGAAAAACAACCGCCTAGCAACAAATTGTTGATCGCGTGTTTCTATGTTTGACTCATTTGATAAATCATTTTCTCGTGACCCCTGACCCCATTCCCTAACACGGCTTTATCAAGTCCACTAGGCAGTATTTCTTTTCTCAAGTGATTAGCAAACATGACCGTCTGGTGACCATCGATCACACTAAAAATGCATAAGTCAAAAATTTTAGGCCAAAATTCTATGCTAGCGGACTACATGTCACACTTTATTGACATTGAAAGAGATTAGAATTTGAAAAATGTAGTTCAGATATTAATTGAGCTCAACAGGAGGCCAATTTGAACAAGATTGTATTATACTGTATCTCAGCATATAATTTTTTTTTGTAAACTAGGGAGTTAGCCAGGTGCCTCAAAATGTCAAAAATAATTTTTGTCCCTAGTGTACCAACTCTAACTTATGATTTTTGAACATTTTTTGGTGGCTTTGGAAGTTAAAGGACATTTTTTGAGTCAAGCAAATATTAGCTCATATTTTTTTTCTTGAGTTAATGGGAACGCAATGTGAGTCACAGGTAAATTAAAATCATGAAAATTGATGGTAACGTTGTATGGGTATTGTGGTAAACTTGAGGTACGCTTGCGGTGAATTTGAAGTTGGTTTGTAAAATGCATTGTATATTTGCAGTTTCTAACTGGTAAAAAAAACACCTGTGGTCATGGCTTCTTTGAAGAAATGAGATGACGATGCACTTGTCATATTTTTTACTTTATTTTAGCTCTGGTAAGTCAGACTGCTTTCCAAACATGTACCAACACTGAGTTTCAATGTGTTGTATTGAATTCTACGAGAGAAGAGGCTGGTTTTATACAGCACACCATCTTGTGACTTGAATACTTCAATTTTCTGTTGATCTCTCCACAGAAACAGAAAAAAGGATTGACACAAAGGCTTTGAAGTAATGCGCACTGACAGGAAAGCACATATTTATTTTTCAAGAGCTAAAAAGACTTTTCTCCACGACTCTATAGGTTCTTTACCGTGCAAAAGAATTTGACAATGTGTGGATTTAAGTCTGACATTTGGATTCTTGTTTCAGACTTCTTGACGGTTTCTGGTTTGCTGAGGTATGCAATTAGCCTAGAGGCTGGAAGGCCATCTGTGCAACTCAGATACGTTGCAACTTATAGCTCTAAACATTAAATTAAGAGAAATGAATGACAGAATTTAATCATGGGTCTACATCTGTGGCATATGAAACACATTTATTTTATAATTGAGACAACCTATGCCAACTTCTGACACATTTTGAGTTAATACCGTCTTTTCTCAGTTTGTTTGCTTGATATACTGATTTACTTTGCACTGAGCTGTTGACTGTTCTCAGGTGCTACACCTAGATGCCATGGCTAAAACCATGTGATAGTGCTGAGGAAGCCAAGAATGCGCCAGTTGGAGTATTCTTGATGGAGTACATCTGTCACAGTTAGCCATGTTACAATGCTGTGTTTTAAATCTGACCTTATGGTGCTAGCACTCAAAACCTTGCATTTATCATATTCTGTGCCAACAAGTGGTGTCTTGGTTATTGTCGGTAGGGCAAAAAAGCTTGGAATCTTCACTATACCAGTTGTACATAACTGAAATTTTGCCTGCACAACTGCCATGTACTCTTTATTTCACACATGCCACATTATGCCACATTGAAAACTGTTTAGTTTGAGCATTATTTACTCAATATCATTTCACAGATAACTTAAAGGGGTAGGTTTTTATCAGCAAAGGACTGAAATCACATAAACAGTCAATGTCAATAACCATGCACTGATGCCAGAACCTGGGATTGAGGACTGCCCCTTTAAATTGCAGAGTAAGCGGTGTTTTAATGAGGAGAATTGGCTTGTTGTAAATGTTGTGCGGGCCATGAATTACAAAAACCAAGTAGAGTAACATTTTGATGGTGCTATTAAAGTGACACGTACTTCTCATATACAATGGTGTGACCCAGTTGTTGTAACTTGACCTTTTGTTGGAGTGGTGGGATCCCTGGTAAAAACTTTTGATCTACAATTCGCAATATTTCACAAGTCGGATCAACACTGGTTTTATCGGCTGTAAACTCAAAACACAGGTCAGTGCTTGTTGCAGTCACATTCCTGAGATCATATGATAGATAAAAGTTAGGCACACACTACAGTTGAAATCCTGACAAGAAAATACAAGGCCGGCAGTTATCGATCACCCTGTTAATATATGCACACAAACTGAATAGATATACCAGTAGCATATTTTGATTATTTTTCAGAACAATTTCAAATGTTCGCATCATAATGTGGTAGCTACAGTTTTGAACTCAAATTAATGATATTTGGAATTTAATTATGACTGAAATCTGTGTATAATTATGATAAGGTGCTACAATCTTTTTGCTTGAAGTGTGACAAGGTATGTTTTTTATACAGTCTCTGGAATCATGCTGATATTTTCAGAAAATCTACTTTGTGTTCTGAACAGCAAGACACTGACTAGCATGTATGCCAAACACATCATGGATTATTTGCAGCAAGCCCTATGAAAATGAATTCATAACCAATCATGAGCATCAACCCTTTGAGCGCCAAATTCAATTTTCGTCTTGATCCTTTATAAAATGTAACCCAAGTCAAATTTTTTTTCAGATTTTTGCTAAAATTTTGATGAAAAACTGCAGCCAATGAAATGTAATGTCTGTTTGGTCCAAAATTATCAAAACAATTGCAGAAAAATTCATAAAAACTGGTAAAATGTTGCATTAAAATTATGAAATATTAGGGCTCTCAAAGGGTTAATGAATCATGAAATCTGAGATGTCTACTATGAACAGGTAAATAGTTTGTCACTTTTGATCATTTTAATCCAAAAACACGTTATCATTGTCTCTAATCCTGGTACACATTACTCTAGTCTAGCTGTGTGACTTTTTCTCAGAGGTATTAAATAGGCTTTGTTCTGTCCGGAAAGAATGAACAGCCTAAATGAATACTGACAGAAAATAAAAGTAATCTTGAAGTTTCAGCTTTAATCAAACTTTGCTGTACACCAAAGTGTGTGGGAAATCAGGATATTGCCAGTGGATGCTATGTCATCGTTTTCTTGACTTGGTTTTTTTGACATTCAAGTATGTCATCAGAGTATAATGCAACTTTGACCCTTTATAGAGCTATTTTCCGAGGATACAAAGAGTATTTGGTGGATGCACCTCAGTCCGATTGTCATGTGGCCGAGAATAAAACCCTGTAGCCCTCAAACTACAAAATATTTGAATGGTTTTTGAATGAATTGAAGAAGCTCAAAGCATATAGCCAGGTTATTGTACTCACAGAAAAATAAATGGGTTAATGGGTTGATTCAGTGAGAGGAGACAAAGAAAAAGTGTAAATGACAGGTCACCAGAAATAATAAAGCTGTCCATGGGCATTATCTTCCACCCCTTTCATCACTATGGTTTGGCCCAATTCTATCGTTTTCTGAGGCACAGTTAGTCCTAGCTATCTTGAAGTAAAAAGGAGAAAGGATTAATCGTAGTCCCTAAAGCGCCTGATCACAGATCGAACCACATTATCAAAACTGAAATTCTGAAACAAATACGGTAGTTTTGGGGGCTTTATAGCTAGTATACAGACCTGGTGCTGCATTGTTCTAGAAGGACGTGCATAGTTTTTCAAAGTAAAGAGTGTCATTACAAGGACATATCAAAGTTTAAGAGCATTAATCCATCCAATTCACACTGAGCAAATTTACACTGTCTGTATAAACTGTCAAGAAACACCCACTGGGGACTGACCTTATTAAATAAAGTGAAAGTAAAGTTACAGGCAATGAAAACATACAAGGGAAGATTAGGTTAAGAATGCATTGAACTATTGGCACAATGTAATTTAATTAGTCCCTGGATGGGCTAATAGGAAGTTTTCATTTGTCAGAACAAAGCCATTCATTTACGGATTCCAAGCATGGAATGTGTTTGCCCTGGTGACGTAAAAATGCATGGCGGTTCATAGTGCCATGCAGTAAACAATTAAATGCCCTCGTTTTTGTTCAGTCACTGAAAGGCAATAAAATCTGTACATTGCACCTTGTGCCCTTATTTGGCAAATACTTTTATGTACATAATGACGTACATCTGTGGGCAAGTTTGAGTCAGCAGTTTTGTACCACTGTATGTCTGGTACTTGACTGAACCCGCATGCTAGGGTTCCCCCCTTGACTGGTCACATTCTTGCCTATCTGTCGCTGATCTTCTGTGATAATGCCCGACAAGTGGTTCTTCATTGGCGTAACCATGGCGATCGATTCATGCGTCTGTCACGTCTACCTGTATGGAAATCTGTTAATCTCTTGAACAGTTTTTGATTGCCTCGGTCAGGCTGGATGAAATACACACTGCATGCAGTCATCTATTGGCCATTGATTATCTTGGTGCTTGATAAACCAGAGCCTTTACGTATACGTCTTACAATTACATCCAATTACACATGCAATCAATGCTGTCAATTTTGATGAGAGTTTCAATGGCAAAGTTTAAAGTTGGTGCTGCAATTCTGGAAAACAGTCAACAAACAAACAACGTGAAACAAACTGTTCCATATTTCACAGTGGGAAAACACTGACGTGGTGATATGAACGTGCATGGCTAACTTGGCCGTGCACACATGCCATTTTCATTGAAATCAAGATTCAAATTGCTCCCATAATTTCTCCGATTTTCATTAATTGCATGTCAGTAATTTTTTCCAGGTATAGTGTGTGTATCAAATTTGCTGATCTTTGTATGCATGCCCACTCTTAATATTCAACATATAGTGCATATATATGCATTGCTGCCTAATTACTTATCAGCAACTTGTGTACCCATTGGCCCACCTATTGGTTTCTATCTCTTTTAACTTTCTGTCCTGCAGCTCTCAAGGAAAATATTTTGAGAATGGGCTTAAAACTTGAAGTATTTGACAAATACTAGAGAACTGACTAGGGACTGGTAATAAATACAAGAGGGATTGACTTACAATGTATTCCAGGGATTAAGAGGAACCATCACAAAAATTTATTATTTGGATCAAAACCCGCTGCCCCTAAATGAAACTTTAAAAAAGCCAAGTGTTGATAATGTAGTCCAAAGAGTAATTGGTGCCCTCGTGAGGAAAATTTCAGTTTCATTATGTTATCCGTGAAAAAGGTTTCATGGTTGAAGTGCACAGTAATTAAACATGTGCGAGTATGAAACACTGCAAATTAAAAAAGTTGTAAAATTTATTGTTACAAGTGTGTCGTTTTGTTTAACGTAGTCCTGTAAAAGAAAGAAAGCGGTCACCTAAACAAGTATGACAGGAAAGTTCACTAATTGAGCTGGTCAATCCCCTCTTCTTCAAATACAAAGCTTTTGCTCTTTATACATATGTGACAATCAATCTCCGACAGTTTCTACAGTAACTTGTGAAATGCTACTGAGCTGACTTTGTACATGTTGAATTATTTGCATAAAACTTGAATACCAAAACAATGCTCATTTACATAATTTGCATAAATGAATACTAATCAATCTGGCATCTGGTACAATAGAGTCTGAGATGACGATAATTTGAAATAGGCCAGGTGATCTAAAATAATGCAGAAACTTGAATTTTTCCTATGGATGGATGGAGACATGCAAATACAAGTCTTGGTTGCAAACTATAATGCAAGTATACTTAAATTGTCGATATAAAGGGTGCCAGATGCTTAACTTTTCAAGTACAGCCTCACTTATTGGGGGATGACTCTAAAGAACACCATACATATTAAAGCCACAGAGTATAAACCATTGGTATTCTGTTGTTACAAAAAATGGAATCATTACGCACAGTTTGAATAAATTCTTTTGCTGTATCCTATTTTTCTCTCATATATTTTCTCATTTTTCTCTGTATTTGTTTTGCTGTGTTAAATGTATCACCACACATACTTGACATAGCAGTGTGACAAAGTTATTTGTGATCATTGTAAATTCCTGGCTGCATAATAACATAATAAGTAAAAAAAAATGTTTCAGAAAATACCTATTCTGGAGAGACCTTTAAATCATGTAAGGTAATGATAAAAACTCAGATCGGTGTGGGAAAAGTGTCATTCTAGTAATCCGCTTGTGAGTTTTGATTTGACTATTGGGAATGACAGAATGTGCATTCCCCTTTCATCACCATCATTATTTTGCCTTTTTTATGAATGAGTTTCAACAGCAATAAAATTTATCCTTCTAAATCAAGGTGGAAAGGGCAGGGTCATGGATAGGTCACTTTAAAGTTTCGATTAAGTTGCAACATTCAGATTGTCCACTGGTCAAGAAATGTTACTGAAATCCATGGATGGCATTATATCTCCAGTGTCTATGAAGGTGGTTCTAATCATCATTTAATTGTTTTAGAAGTATTAACGGACCTGTTATAAATTTGTTAGTCAATTGAGTTTTGAGAAGTGTATAGTGCGTGAAATTTGTAAAGCTAAAGATACATGGAATGTTAATACCTTGACCCTGTCAGTCCCTGTATTCCATACAATGGATTAAACCAACCCATATATGGCATCTATAGATACTTACAGCAGGACTGAACCAAAAGCCATTAGGAAGGTAGCATGACCTACAAGATGGTAATTGGTAGTGTCATGATAGATGACGACCATTATGGGATCAACCTGTCATGATTCACATTGTCCGAGGGACTGGAACAAAGCAACAACAAACAAACAACTCAGTGAGTGCAAGGTCTGATTGTCCTGGTCTGCAGGGTTTTCTATAAATTGAAAAAACACACAAGGGAAGTTGATTGTCGGAGAAATGATTTATGAAAGAAAAAGGGGAAACCCCTTCCATAACCCTGCAATACCTCTCTACCGATAATGCCCCATTGTTAAGGTGCTCAGAGGACAACAACATATCACAATGATCTTTTTCAAGTATGAGAAGACTGCTGGCTCAGACACATAATGGTACTTGTGACAGATTTATGGTCAAAATGGAATTCACTGCAGCCATTATTGACCACTTTACCCATCACCCATCATGGTTTCACCCAATCCTATTGTTTTCTTTGTCTAACTTGGACCGCAACAAAAGAAAATAAGGTGAAAGCGTCAAATTGAAAAAAAATTCCAGTACTAAACAATTGGAAGAAGTACATACTGATTACTTTGCTGCAATTACGTGCTCTATTTATTAAAACCATTGATCCAGCACTTTCTTCCCCCAGGAGATCAGTCTAGAAAAACTTCTTCTTTAGTGCAGTTAAATTAGTGCGCTAGCTCATTATGACAAAATGGGCTATTAATCACATGTATGTCTGTATGGGTCAAAATAACCTGATTTCTGGGTATGAGGGCAAAAATATTTGCCAAAGGCTCTTGCAATCACTGTAATCAATATTAGGATCTTCATTCTATGGATGAGTATTTCAAGCATGGTGTTCCTCTGACTCCCCCTTGGATGCACATAGTCACTGTTACTTTTTGTCTTCTTCATTTTCTTATCTCCACTCTATTCCATTCGATGCCAGAACCTTTGACACTGGATGCAATTCATCCATGCCCGATGTACGGCGTGTAATAAACAAGTTGCTTAGACAGTGGCCACTTATCATACCCCATGCAGAGCATTCAAGCACTATCCTACCCTGAAGTTGTTGTTCGAAATAACTTCAGGCTATTGTCTGGATGTTGACTGATGTCACTTAGAGGGTATGCATGCCTGCAAAGGAAGGGGGTTGGGGGAGGGGGGTGTAAACTGTGAAATGGATCCCATTTGAAGTAATAGCACCTGGTGGTTACAAAATGTTTGTAGGAGCAGTGATCTTGACTGTGTCACTATCAGATGACCTTTGACCCATTCAGAAGTTCCCAAAGTGCCTGCAGGCAACTGTGAACCTTGTGAAATCCACAGGTACATCATAATTAGAGAGTTGGCTGATACATGGTGATGCTTTTGTCAAACAGATGGCAGACTATAGCTCACTCACTGCATTCATGTAAATGTATCACATGACACATGAACAACATTCTTGGACTTATAGATGTAGCACGATATCATCACTTTTGTTTCTATTTTCCAGTTTTTTAATGGTTTTTGTTGCTGTTTACAAAAAAACAATATTTTCCATCGCCCTTTTTAACCAGACATCATCAGCACACTGAGTTGGGACACTTTGATTTCTTACACGCAAATTTGACATCTGAGATAGAAAGTATAAATACACCACTTGTCAGGATACAGCACTTAAAAGCTGTGTCAAATTTCCTATGTCTGGGCTATTTCATAGGTATCTATTGCTATGTCGTGATACCAGAAAGTAATACAATTTATCACTCTCTACAAAGTACTGAACTGCCGATAGCTTAATTCTTTCACCTGTAACTTTATCATATTATCAAAAAATTCGGTTAGACATGTATGTGTATTGAATATTAAATAATTTGATAAAAACAGACTTTATAGAATAAAAATTCTTCAAAATTGACCACAACAATGATTTAAATGACCCGTTCAACCCCATTAGATTGTGGTTCCACCCATCTTATTGAAAACATTAGGTAGATACCAAAGCTTGCTGGTGTAAAGGGCAACAATCAACAATCAAAACCGGGTATCAAGTAACACTTCACGAAACAATGTCACTGCGACCCAGACACACTTGCTGACCGACTGTTTCACAAAGGAAACGGGCAGTATATCACTGGCACTGGTTGTTTCTTATCTGGCATGCTGTATGATAAAGACTGGATTGATACTTCTGGCTGGAGCGTGCCAACCAAACAACAGTCTGTGAGCTTTGAAAATTCTCAGCTTTGGTACATTTGGTTAGTGGCAGGCTGAATGTTCAGATATGGATTACATAATCATAATTACAATAAATTGTCACATTTCATAAAACTTGCTTACTTTAATCCAGTGCAGGATTTGTAATTTTTTCCAACAACAACAACAACAACAACAACAACATCAACAACAACAATACGAGACCATGCTCAACTTTTAGAGACGATTTCATTCACAACATCCAATGATAGCAGTGTATTTTCAAAGGGCCAATAGCTGTGACATTTGTTAAAGGGCCAGTGATGCTAACTTTTGATGTTTTTTTCATTATTTTTATTTTGTATGTCGAGTGCAAATTCTTATTCCACACCTAAAAAATGTTGAAACACCCACTATTTAGCTTGTCAACATATAGCATATATGAGTAAAATGTACTGTTATTGTTTACATTTGAATTCTTGTCCGGACCGGAATTCACTTTTCAATAATAGCAATGCAGTTTACACATGTACGGCTGAGTTGACAAGCTGAATACTGTGCATATCAACATGCTTTGGGGAGTAGAACAATAAATTATGGTTGACATTAAAAAAAAGATAGTGAGAAAATCATCAAAATTTAGCATTACTTGCCCTTTAATACTATGATGACAAGGTGATACCTTGCATTTTGAAACACTGTTGGGAATTGAACAAGAATTTATAATTAGCTAAAAAATAACAGCAAGTACATCAAAACTTAAAGCAAAAGATTACTTTATTTTCAAGCAGAATAAGCCAGTATTTGAAATATCATTTGCCCATTCTAACTTCTTCTGCAGAATACAAACAATGAAACAAAATTTTTTGAGTACAATACAAAATGATATTTTTCTTGTCCAAGCACATTGTTGGGAAGTACAGTCTTTAATAATATGTGTTTGATTTGTGTAAATCAGCTTGGTGCTGAAATCTCTCTGGCCAACAAAATGCAGCAGCTTTCCTATTGCACTGGCTGGTCCAGTATATATATATACATATCTGATGGATGCATCCTGCTCTAAACATACCACAGACATTTTTTTACCTATTTCCAGTTACTGTCATGATTTGATGCCTCAACTGTTCATAGCAATGGATCAGATCACCATCAATGAATCTAAAACTGATACCGACCGCTCATCGTCATTGCCAGTGCATGGGCGTACGAAAGAAGGTACTCTCTGCCAAAGTGTCATTTTATACCTATTGGGATATTTTATCTAGCATTATCCTGCCTCTTGAATGTGTCACCATCAGGTCAACAAGAACTTGAACATTTGGAGGCCAAGTAGTTGTGAATGTATGCCAGGAAATCCGGGTTGGATCCACACAATATCACATATCCTACTGGCTCGGCCTTTGTTGGAGGGATAAGCCTAGCAGGTTATAAACTATGGTCGACTAATTTACTTGTGCTCGGTCAAACCAACATTGTGTGACACAGTGTTCACAGTTGCTTGTGGTTCGATACACTATATTTTTATTGCTTACAGAGGCCTTCACTGTGTATCAAACCATAGAGTGACTGTGAACTGAATCCACGAGCGACTGTGAACTGACCAAGTATCAATCTACACAGTCAGATGTAGAGATGTGGCATTTTCACCTTAAATTTCCACCTAGTTAGGTGACTGCCGTCTAACGAGAAAGGTGTTACTAAACTCTATACACGTGATTTTTATCAGGCTGTTACGATTATTTATTTCATACATTTTAGCTTCATTCCAACCCAGGAGGATTCTCTTATCTTCAATCAGCGGCGCCATTTGACTGACCTTGACCTATAATCTGCCATGTCTGAACCTTCTTCTTTAACCCATCACCCCGATGACCCACTTTTATAGCCCGGGTTTTGTCCAAATTTCTATCACCACGTACCGGTACCTCATCACAAACCCGGACATGTCTAGCCACACCCATAAACCCACATGACCCAAGTCCCTATCAGTAAACCATACAGCTACCAGTATCATAGCGCTTACGCCATAACTTCCTGAGTCACTGATAACGTGGCCGCACCCAGTGTTACATCACGCATAATTATCAGCTCATTTCGATCAAATATACACTTCTGACATCATACTTGTATCTGAAGGGTCCCGTAATTGTCCCGTAATAGTCCCATATCCATCATCCCATGGCCAATTCATCAAGTGGTACACCGTTTTCAGTTTAGATAGTGGCTCTTTACGGTGTAATTTTAGATTTCTCACACCCACTGTAGTCCCTTTACCTCAACTCTACCTGTACATTGTCAGCAAATATGTCAGGAACACATAATGTTACACGTAGACAGACATCCGTTTCCCGCATCCACTGTACTGCTCAGTTGATAAATTTAACACATAGACGGCCCTACACCCAACACGATAATTTGACAAACACAACAAAACAATCATAAAATGAACTAGTATTTACTCAATTAGGAAGAGTTAAGAAAATGTAATAGTCATTAAATTACCTGGCCTATAGTTCAACCGCCCTTTTTTCTGGATTGTAATTTAGACTAATTGTCATATTAAGCATACTAAAGCTAATATTGATTCTGACCCCCAGGTTTCAGCCAAGAAAAAAAAATTAGAACCTAGCTGACTTATACCATATGTGTAGAAACCACTATGGAACCTGAGTGAACTGTGTTTGCACAAAGTTAATTTTTTATTAATAAATCATGTGGGTGCACACATTGGATGCCTCTAAAAATTTAATATTCCCATAAGCTTTGAAAATTACTTCAGGGATCATAATTATATTATGTGTACGTGTGTGTTTGAGCACACACACACACACACACATATATGCATACATATGTACACACGCATGCATATATATATATATATATATATATATATATATATATATATATATATATATATATATATATATATATATATATGAGCATTTATGAATATATGTACACATATATACTGGTATGTATTCACACATATATACATATTTATGCACATATGCATGTAAATATGTGTGTGTATATACACACACACACAAATACATTGTGTGTGTGTGATTGTAATGCCCCCTTGATCACTGTAGTAATTTTCAAAGCCCATGGCAATATGAAAAATTGTTGAGGCAGCCAATACCCACATGATTTATGAACTGTATCTGTGACAGTGTTAGTGTGTGAGAGTACTGTGTGTGTGTGTGATTACTTTACAAAACTGAAGAGATACTCATACAGTCTATAGTAGAGATACTCAGTATTCAAGAAATATGAGTATTGTTTCTGGTACAATCAATCTATTTAATTTGTTCATTATCTAGAGCAAGAAAAGTCTGTTATGCTAGTGCATAAGTGAAGTCAATAAAAAAAATATGATTTTCAAAAACTGACAGAATGTCTGTCAGTGTTTTTGTTGCATCTGAATTCAAAAATCTATCAACGGTATGATTAATTCTGTATCTTCTTGCTTGGATTTGAATTAACTCTAAACATAGAGCATCCGGTCACCCAGTGAAGACATCACAGTCAAAACCACTCAGCTTATAAAATCCCCACACTTTAAGAGCCGGTTCAATAACCGAGCTACATCAGCACGGGGGGTGTAAAAGTTACTGGACGTTATAAATAGGGAAGCAATTTTGATGTAATACTGAAGAGTGAGTGCCTTTTCTGAATGTGGAAGTATATGCATATAAGTCTCAGGCTATACTGGGTCAATAACATCTGACCTCATCGATTGACAAACCAAGTCAACAGACTACAGCACATTTATCATCCAGAGCAAACAAACCGCTATTGCCGCTTCAATGTGCACTTCACGATAAAAACAGGACAAAAATGAGGAAGTTCAAGATAATAATATCTCGTTCGGTTATCAGACAGCCCACACAGTGTCACTGATTTTTTTGCGTCCACGTAGTCCACGTTGCCAGCGAAACAGACATGCCACTGTCGACCGCTGCTGAAGGTGTGGTGCGTGTGAGCACATAGTCAATCATGTTATTTGAGTGCCCGTACACACCTTGGTTATTTTGATTGTGAGAAAAATGACATAATCAGCTGTACAGCTCTACCACAAATACCAAAGTCCAATTCAAAAGAATTCACGCTATGCTACCAGACACACACATGTATTGTTTGGGATAATAAATAACTGCCGTACATAATTCATCGTCAAAGTCTAGAAATCATCTGAATCAATATCTTTTATTTGCTCATCTGATCTCCTCTGTTGTGAGTTATCTTTGACATTTGTTAAGATCTATTATTTTTACATGAATGATAACTGAAGTATTGTCTTTGTGTTTGTTTGCTTTAGTAACCATAGCCACAGTTTTCTGTTGATAGTAAACAATTAGAAGACAATAGTTGATATATATGATGAAACAACCTGGTTGACAATGTTATCTCATCAAAGGTGATACAGCTTAATCTCATTTCTGCTGACGTCTGCTCATTGCGGATCAACCTTAAGTTACAATGCTTAGACATGCATGATATATGGCATGTTGTTGCTCAGTTTCATATGTTAATAGGCGTTATCAGTGTCAAGTAGTTTCTTGTTCTACTCCCCAAAGCATGTTGAGATATCCAGTGTTTAGCTTGTCAGCTCGGCTTGTACATGCGTGCAGTTTTGTGGAGTGACTGTGATGTATGCATGCATGTTGAATTGACCAGCGAATTCTGGTCTCCAGTAGAATTCAAATGTAAATAATAATTGCGTATTAAAAGATGCATAGCTAGCTTTTCAGCGTATTTTGGGGAGTAGAGAAAGAGTTTAAAATTGGTACACAATTTACTGCTACTGGCCCTTTAATAGCACATTTATAATCACAGTCTCACTACAGAGGCTGAGCAATCTTGGCAAGACCGAAGAGCGCTGCATGGGCCTGCAATGAAAAATTGTACACATCAACACATGCATAGGGGTCACGAAGCTACGGAAAGGTCCCCTAAAATGATTGAGCCCGGTATTCTCGGCAGGAATGAACAAATCCAATTGTCCAGGATCCAGGTCAACTATTCCATTTTGATTCATGACCAACAATCAAAATCTGTAGCCAATGTAAAGTGACTTCCATTTTGGTCCCAATTTAAAAGAATTGCAGAAAAAATTGGTAATATGTAAAATTTTGGTGGAAAAATTTTAGCACTCAAAGGGTAATTTAACTTTTTTACAGAAACATTACGCCCTTGATAATGGGAAAAATGATTTTACACAAAATATAAAATTAATTTTCCGGTACAAGAGAGGGATAGAACAAAATAATGTGAAAATTATGTGTTACATATAATATTTTTACACATTTCGGTGTGCTAATAATCACTAGCCATTGTACATGTACTGGTACATGTGTTTCTTGTAATTTTCATCCACATCCCGGGCCTGTCAGGGATAGGATTTCAGGAAAAGATTTTGTTACTTCTTGAGTTGAATGTTGATATTGTACACAGACATTGTGATAAAGGACTAGGATATAAGAAAAGAGCACCAGAATGACCTTGAAAAGCATAAATATATTCAAGTTCACAGATGTGGCTAAAATCAGTCAAACCACTGTGTAGATGTAACAACTTGTAGGAGACATGGACTTGAAGTCAGTATAGAGTTTGATGAAAAGAGCAAGTTGCTTTGTCTGCGGTTAAAAACTTTATTTTACCAACGTTTTGATCACACAAAAATATATTCCTGAATGTAATTAAGGGATGGCAAGTCAGCTTTTATTTGTATGATTTTTGGCTGATGCAATATTTGAGACACAACTTCCTAAAATTCACCCTGGGAGTGAGGACACGACAACTGTCTATAAAAAACTGCTTGCAACCATCTTGACCTGGATGAACCTCTCCCTTATGGAGAAATTTCACTTTTCCGGCACATTGTCTCATCTGTTGAAGCATTTTTCTGAGAACACATATTATATGCCCGATTGGCCATCTGCACATGAGTTGGGCAATGGAGATCGTTGAACTCTGAAGAATATTCAGGATAAGTGTGACATTTTAAACTGACCTACTCAATGTCCACCTACATCATTCCCTTGACAACACAATGCGGGCTTGGCATGTAGTGAACTCCCCACACACAATATGAATGTTGCAGTAGTTTTTTTCTTCACAAGGAGAGGTTGAGACAATTTAATAGCTCTGTTTTGAACACTGCCCACTTGATCTATAAACTGTCTCTATTCCAGGGTCTTATCGTCAAACACATGCCACAGCTTCCAATTGGGGAGGATATGAGGAAAAACCAAAATGCACTCTATTTATAACGTACACTAAAGTGAAAGTATATTCCATTGTCAATAATATTATGATCTTGGCAAAATTTTATCATTATTTGTCACAAATAGCAGCAGAGTTGCCCTTCTTTTTGGAAAATTTCTTAAATTTTGCTTGATGAACAAGCAGACTTGCCATTATAAACAAACACACATTTTCTAATTTGAAGTTTTTGAAAGTGCTGTCCCACTTTATCCCATAAATACTTTACATGTCAAGGGAACATGCATCTCAGAGTTTAAAGACTTGTCTTTTGCTCAAACTTTCCACAAGAAAACTTTAAAACATTCCCCCAACATAAAGAATCAACTCAATCAATATTTCCCAACACTTGAAATTCAAAATGGCCACCGACTCTGGGCAAACTCCACTGCAAAAAATTAAATTTTCAATTTTCATAAAGGCAGTAAAAAGTTGATTTACTTCAAGATGAGCCTCACAAGAATATTGCAAAAGTTTTTGAGTCCAAATATCAGTCCCTGAGGCGCATTCCACTTCAACCCTTTTGAGTGCTGTATTTTTCCCAACACAATTTTAGTGCAACATTTTACCAATTTTTATGAACTTTTCTGTAATTTTTTAAATAATTTTTGACCAAATGAACGTGACATTTCATTGGCCACAGTTTTTTATCAAAATTTTGGCAAAAATCTGACAAAAGTTGACTGAAGAATATTTTATATGGTGACAAAAATTGACTTTGGCGCTCAAAGGGTTTTACCACAGCTGAATGCTACATCCTCTTGTTTGCAAGCTCTTGGCACTGATTCCAATTAGAAATATCAGAAGGGAAGGGCAAGGTAGTGGGAAAATTCTGCCAATGTGCAGCGGCTTGGAGGGTTAATATCTGATTGATGGATTTTTATTACAACAACTTAAGGAGTCTGAAATCAGGGCTGTTCTCTATCTAGTTGGCTGTTTGGAAATAATTCAATGAGAATCCAATCGGGTAAAAGCTTCCGAGAGGCTGCACATAAGCTCTGAAGGTTCAAAGAACAATGGTTCACCGATAACTCTTGGACACCACAAGGCATCAAAGCAGTTTATTCATTTTTGGTCTGATTCCTTGAACATTCGCACGCTGGTAAAAATTTGGACAGGCTACTGTTGCAATCACGAAATGTCCATTACCGGCAATTTGACAAAACATGGAAAATTTCTGAACACCCCAGGAAAACCTGTGCATACACAAATCAGTACAATTTTTAAAAGGTGATTTTCACATTTCATCATCTAAAATGATGCCGTCATAACTGACCATCCATGAACTGTATTAATATATCAGCTCCTTTTGGTTGTGTTTGTTAAACAAATTTCGGTCATACCTACATCAATAGAGAAGTTATAATTTGTGATGGTTTCTATCAACATACAACTAAATTTTTGACTAAATGGACATGCAGAGTTATGTTACAGTGTTCATGCCAGTTATTAAATTTTTATGTTGTTGTGTTATATTTCTTCAACAGATGTTGTTCCCTGGGGAAGATTAGTTTGACAAGAGTAATTTAAGACAAAAACTAAACAAAACGGTCTTGTTTTCATATTTATTCAAACCTAATACGCAGGTGAGATATGTAGTATATATTTATTATTTGGCGAATGTAAACTTACACGCAAATGTGTGTGAATTTTTCGAGGTTCTGTGTCAGCCATGTTTGTCGACTAATTCAATATAAGTTCAATGCACTGTTTCATAATACAATGATGACAGCAATATATTGTATTGACAACTTGACAACTATTGGCTAATATGTCTGGATAGAATACTGAAATTACGATTTGCTTGAACACTAGTGAAAAATACACACGAACAAATACCTGTCCATGATCACTTAAATGACTAAAGCTTGCCTTAGGGGGAGTTGTCAATGACAAAAAGGCCACGACACATTTCTTTGCTGGACGCGACCGACTTACCCTATTCAAATACACGTGAACAGATGACCCTGATTGCGACATTTTCCATCGTTACTTCGAGACAGGCTACAAATCAATACCTTTGTGTTACATTTGAACAATACCTAGTCTATACGATGTATCTCAGCCGTACATCTATTCAGTGTTATTGAATGCTTGTGCAACCAAGACAAAAAGCCCAGCCAACTGTTGCATTTTCTTGTGTCCAAGCTCGCAGGCAATTATCCCACGCAAACTTCTGCAAAATATTTGCTTCTATTGTCATGCTGCCGGCTATGCAAACAACGGTTTTCTTTTTGCAGGCCAGAAAAAAATGAGAAAAATATAATCGATAATTCTGCAAGGAGGGTGTTTGTTGATTGTGGACTTTTATTGAAATGGACGTTGACACAGTTGAAGGTCAGGACACACTTGACTGTCTGGAATGCTTTACCTGTCCTAAAGGGTCATCCTAAGGTCAGACTAAAGTCTACAATCCTGCATCGGTGTTACAAATGCAACTTAGTGTCAGAGTTTGCTGTGACCAATGGCCTTCGCTGTTTCATAATTGCCTTGGCCAATGACCTTCACTGTTTCACAAACGCCTACACTAAGCATCACCAATTTCATCTTTTTTTTTCTGCATTTTGATCCTGCCAAACTGTGTGTACATCTCTTTGATCTGTTGATCCTCCCCTACAAATATTGGTTTAGCTCTGAATTAAGTGAAATAATTCCCCCACCCCCTGTATAAATTATGGGCTTGGGTCGACATAAATTAAAATGGCGCATTTACAAACATTGTTGAAGTTGATGGCCAATATACTTATGGTCACTGGATGACTTTGGTCCCTGTGTTAAATGCTGATACTGAGAACACACAGTGTTTTTCAACTGTAATAGAAAATTTACTGTGGGTATTTTGTCATCAAAATTGCTCTTTTCGTTTCAGAAACCACTGGAGGGGATCTCCCCATTACGCATACACAGAGAACCACATCCATAATCTGCTGTCTCGGTTTTCAACAAATCATTTTGATAAATGATGTGTTAGATTGAGAGACACTAGGTGTGTTGAACTGGACCAATGAGCGATATACTAGATATAGGGTAAAAAGAAAATATCTCATGCTGATTGACTGAAAACATGAGAGAGAGGGAGAGAGAGAGAGAGAGAGAGAGAGAGAGAGAGATTGCACAAGAAACCAAAAGCCACTCTTTTCCAAGAAAAAGAGCTAACAGGTCTAATATTTCATTACCACTGGTACACAAGTTTTATGACTGATGAAGTTTCATAAATAATGATACACAAGTTCCACTTTTTATACCAAGCTTGTGCAAAACAACGCCACAGAATCCGGATCTGAGCTTTCATTCTCTGAAGAAGCTTGTTGCCGTCATGATACACATCGTTTTCACTTTCATTCTGCCCATAGAGAAAGTCCCAAAGTACAGGCGAATGAGAAATGTATGGTATCACAGCTTTAATAATGAATAAAAAAAATCCTCCGTGGGGGAGATAACAAGCACTAACATCAGTGCTTTTGTTAACTGATCTCATTTCGCAGGCTGTATGGATGACCTCTCACCTTTGTTGACAATGAACAGGTTTGCGTTGCTTTTGTCCCCATCTTTGCTTTTGTGGCAAAACTAAAAATATGCTCTCTTATTGTGTAATCAATGCTATCAAGCACAAACGAGGTACATACAAACCAGTTCTGTACTCTTCCACCCAGCGCCCCTTAACATCCACCCCCCTCCTCCACCCTAGTTAAGATATCAAGACTCAGTTTGCATTGGGTCAAACCAAAAGGTGGGAATAGTGGGATGGCCAAGCTCAACCTGGATGGTAGATTTGTGTCCATTCCACTCAGGTGAAA
>LD342926.1:131060-149210 GCA_001465055.1 Ptychodera flava | reverse complement strand
ATGACAGAAACCCAGAGGTTAGCATGCTTTTGTTTGCCGAAACCAGAGCCTGACACGTACGATGAAAACATTGGTTAAATTGAGCTCTGACGACTGACGGCCTTTCAGAAAGCGATGATGAAAACAGCATAATGAAACAATTTCAAGCTCGTAGTTTGGTTTCACTTTTTCTATCGTACAATTCTTATCACTGCCACAAACCATCTGGCTAAAGTAGTTGTGATCAGCCACATAGTACTGAACGAAGGCTGGCCAGATCCCTGTGAGCATACTTTTGTCTAACCCTGTTTAACAATGTTATTTAGTCAGCCATTACAAAAAAAAATGCTGGTGAGGTGCACAATATTCAGTCTCCAGGTACCAAATATTGTGTTCAGAGCAATATTTGTCATTGACACTGGCAATCACAAGCACAACATTTGTAATGACAAACAGTGTCTTACAAACCATGTCACAGTTCATCTTTTGTCTGTAAGCGGTGGCGAAATGTTTTCACGGAGCGCTGCACTGCTCACTGGAAGGAATTTGATTACGATATCTGAATATGAAGGCGCGCATTCCTGTCTCAATGGTTGCTAAGCAGGCTAAATTGCTAAGACCGATATCAGGTTTTGAACTCGCAGAGGGGATCAATATTCTGTAGTGATTGCCGCTAATGATCAGAAAAGTAGGCGCTTGAATCAGCTGATGCAGACACCTGTAATAAAGGGGCTAATAAAACTACAGATGACAAATTACACGTATGGAGAAGTGTTATGGAAGTGTAACAAAAAGCGCCCTCGTGCTGTAGATGTGAGGATCAATATCACAAGAAGTGTAAAGGAGTGTAAAATTCACAGACTTGTTGATCAGGCATTCCAGGTTGACTAGTCGAGGTCACTCAAGTGCAGTTTTTCTCCCTCCCAAGGGTCATTTTGAGGATAATTTTGTAGGACGTTGGGGATTTTTACCTCCACAGCAGTAGTGGTTCCATAACACAGGCACTGTAACTGTGTAGATCTATGTGGGCCAACCACAGAAGTTCGACTGAAATTTTACTCGGCAACAATACAATGTGAAAGTTACTCAAATTATTATTCAAACGGTTACAGATCTGCTCTATTATGACTCCTGGCCTTCTCAAAGCTTAAAAACAAACACGGGAATCTCATATATTACTCTAAAATGAAGAAGCTAGTCCTTTGTCGGTGACAAACCTGTCAGAAGAATTAAGTGTGAGTAAAGTTTGGAGACCTTCAACTTCACATGCTGGTAGCTGTACAAGCTTGTGCATACACTTCCCCTGTGTGGACAATCTACATGCATGATTTGAAACTTGTTGAACCTTACTAGAAACTGTAGCGGAGCAGAATTATGTCCCAATTTCTCAGCTAGCTGAGTGTGTACGTACAGCCAGCCGATTTCAAACACAAAACCTGTATGAATGCCTTTGCACTTGTCTTGTACGGCAATGACATTCAGCAACGTTTTGAATTATGGCAGTTCGCATATCAAAAGAGAAAGACTTGCTCAAACTTTGCTCTTTACAAGTGAAAGACTTAAAAACTTTTGCTGAAACTTTCCTCAATGAAACTTTCAACCACTGTCTTACTAAATCAAGATGAAAAGTTTGGTTTTAGAAAAACTATTTATCCAACATTTATTGATATTTGGCATTCAAAACGTCAACCATCCCTGTATTGACTAAATGGGAAAAATAATATATACAATTTTCACAAAACTAAGACGATGAAAACTTACGTTACTCCAAAAACTTCAAAATGAATCCCCACAAGCAGTAAACTAGAAAAGAATTGTAAAAATTTGAGAGCCCAAATATCTGTCACCGAGGCACTGTAATGATTTCTGTTGTTGAAGTTTAAGTCATGGTGCACAACTTAAATAAACATCCACTTCTGTTTGCCAAACAAGACGTGTGTAATTCAAAACATATACATAATACATCAGCCTAAAACAGCACACGATGATGCAATGGAATCAGTCAAAAGTGGGGAACGGATGTAAATAGCGCCCTCAATAGTGAGATTGTATTAACTCATTACCATAGAGGACATTGCCTTTACTGGTGAAATGCAAAGTTTCAGATCGTTGACCAGTTGGAATCTTTTCCAGATTTTAGCTACTACATAAAGATTGTTTGGAAGTGTGTTACAGAAGAAAGCACACAAAACATCGGAAGGATATTCTGGCGAAGTAGCATTACAAAGTCCGTTCTGGACAATGAACTGCGCTGAAAATTCTTCTCTCACTGGGCAATTTTCTATTGTCAGCAGCGTTAAGATCCAGACAGCCATTGTGACATTATAATCTAGAATTCAAAAGAGATGTTTAAACTGATAGAAATCTGATTCAAGGCCCTCCCGTGCAGCATTTCATCACTCATAAACATTTTAACAAGATGAAAAAGAAATTATGGGCTTGTTACTAATCCTGGCTCTCCAAAACACAAAGTGATATGGTGAGGAATTACTTTTACATAATGGGGAATTACTTTTGTAGTTTTTTTTTTGTGTGAGCTCAAAAGATTGAACATTACGTATGACAAGCAAAACACAGGGATGCTAACATGGAGCAGGAATTCTGACACACAGCAAGATGATGGTAACTATATCACCATTCACAAATGTACACAATCATACAGAATTGTCTGACATTGTCTGGCATGCACAGTAGACTGATAATCCCCTTTCTAAATTCTACCAGGCTCCATAGACAGACCATTGAAATAAATACAACGGGGACAAAAAGGATTAATTTTTTACATTATACAGCATTTGCCCCGAGCACATATCACTAAATTCAGTGTTTTTGTTAAGGCCAGTACCCCTGTAAATGTTACCGGGGTTCCCCAGTCATTTTACCGGGGTTCCCCTTGGTATGTCAATGCAATCAGATCAGGGGACTGTAGAAATGTTACCAGGGTTCCCAAATCATTTACCAATGTTCCCCAACCTTAGCAAAAACACTGTAACTTGAATTGACCAGTATGAGGATGAAAAACACAGTTCTGCCTTTTTTATTGGCCTTCCTTACAGAGATTGATAGCAAAGTACATTGGTTATAGCTTCTAATCAAATACAGTTGTACTGCTATCAAGTTGCTTTCACAGTTGGTACTTCTTAAAAATTAAATAAATAAACTGCAGCCCTACTACACTTTGGTTCAGTCCCATTATTCAAATGGGTGAGACTACGTGTATGTTAGTAGGGGTGATAAGGTTTACAATTACTGAAAGACTCAACATATTATGATTTTGTAATTCATTATATATCAAGTATTCATGATTTCTGTTCTCCAAATTTTGCATATACCAGTCTGTGGCAGGGCTTATTGCTTAATTTTCTGTGTGGAACGTCCGTGTTGAAGGTAGAGCAGTCTATATTGTCCACAGCAGTTTACAGGGATCATCAATTCTAGTTCCAGCTGCGGTTTTCAGTTTTTTCCAAAATTTTTCAGGGATCATTATGCAAATATGATCATTATGCAAATGGCAGAACATAGGTAATGTGAGGGATAACGATGTTCACTGGTGTCGACTCGATGACCTGTGTGGCATAAATACCGTGAATTATGTACCATAAAAAAGATGCAAAACTTAATCCATGGTTGGTAAAATTAGACAAAATGCCTACTTGGTGTTTCCTTCCACGCCTGGTTGTGATGTCATTGAACCTCATGAATATTCAATATCAACTGAATTCATACCCATTACACCAGTCTTTGGTACTTTGCCACACAGCAAAAACAGGCATACACTGAAGCAAAATATACCACTGGCTGGGCCAGTCTAGGGATCACAATACCTGTACTGGTTCATGGAAATATACGTTGTACAGTAGATAATTTTTAGCAGACAGCTTCCATGCAAAAGCTGCAAGTCGCTGATATTTCACAGATTTTTCTGAGAGAAAATGTTTAGCCAAGTTCTAAATAAAGTTCTGGGACAGTTAGATTTCTGTGTCCATTGCATTTAATTTCCTTTGAAAAAGTAAAGAGCTGAGTTACATTGGCAATCATGAAAATGGAGGCAGGTTTTGACAAAAATAGAATGAGAAGTGGGTTTTCAAGCAATTTTCAATTTGACAAATTAGGAAAAGATGCATTTAGATATTCTGAAGACATTAAAGAGAACCATTTTATTGCAGTTTTCTGGAAAATCTGAATTTATTTGAAACAGCATACCACTGAATAAGAATATTTCTCCAAAATGTCAAGTAGTTAGAATCCGAAGTGAAAACACATTCCACTCTAAATGTAAATGTCTGATATGAACTTATGTATGCTCGTGTGTTTTCAAAAATAAAAGGAAAAGAAAACGCCACGACATTTGAAATATGATGCATACAAGAACTGGACAAAATCTTCAAAATATGTTTTGACAAAATACTTTTAGATATCACTGTTTGTAAGCTACACAGAGATTTAAGACAGGATAATCGTTGTGCGCACAGCCAATGCACACAGAGTGTACATTTGATTGCCTGAGTTAATATTTATGACACCAAATGCTTAATTAGTCATAAAACTCCATCTAAACTTTATGCAGAAAATGCACCCATGGACTGTGGATGGGAAAAAACTGTTTACTTTGCTCTCTATGAATATGGTAAATATTTTTCTCTGATAACAAATATTGGAAGAGCTAAATTGGAATTAGATACTAAGGTGTATTATCTCATACAGAAACTTGTATAGAACCTGTTTAAGAAATTTGAAAAGGCATCTGTCTAGACGTGTCTGTAAATTATTTACTATGTATTAAATTACACTTGTGAAAAAAAATTACCGAGTCTGTATCTGCAGGATAAGATAATTACATGTCAATAGTGAACATCTACAATGGTGATCTTGGATACCTCCCAGTTTCAGAAAGATTCATGGTTACTTATCATGGTTATCTATCATCCATCATCTATACATTAATGGTTACTTCATGGTCTGTGATCACCTTGACGATAACCTCTAACTGACCTCAATACTGTAAAAACACTACATTTCATGAAACACGGAAAGGAAATAATAACTTTCAAAAATGAGAAAAATGAAACACAATAGTGTTATCTTTTACTATAACTCAAACGTTTCACGAGATTTTCTGAAATACATTCACGTCCGTGGGACAATACTAATTCTGTTGATCACTCTCCATGATCCAAATTTTTCAAGGCTAGTTTGCCAACATTCTCAAAGAATCAAATCATACACAGAATTGTTGAAATACTCAACATTTGAAAGCGTTTCTCAGGCACATTGCAATATGAATATGAGAGACTGTCTCTACATTACCGACACGAAACCAAACCAACCAGGACATATTTGTTGATGTGGTTCTGTTCGACTCACTTCCTACCAGTCTGGATTTCCGAACCGTCTTACTATCTTGGCCTGACTGTCCAGATCTATCTGGACTTTCTTGCGCATGTAGAATATCGGGCAGTCACGACTGAAAGAGAAAATCGCACACCAGAATGCTGACATTAACAATTCCTATACATCATCCCCTGTAATCTGCCATAAACTTATTATTCAGTGACCTCTGGTATTAAGAATATGTCTTGTCAATATATTACTGCATGTGATCATACATAAGTTTTAACAACAGAACATCAGTAATCACTTGTCCTATTATATTGTCATTATTTTTAGGATGTGCAGCCATTGCTGGCCGAGGTCTGTGAAGTTATCCTACCACTGGGGGCGCTGTTCGATGGTTTTCTAGAGAAGAAATAATGCTACTCAGATTTCTCCTCCTTTTTCAAACTTTCCACAGCTCATCTGAGTGCGGTTAAAGCATGCAGTTAAGCTCTTGAGAAAATTTACTTTAGTTTACTACCGAAATTAGGTTAATATACAGATAACTATAGCTATTACTATACCATAACAATTATATATACTTTGCCTCCAGTTATTCTTGTACTGAACAGAGAGAAATTTGTTAATATCTATTACCTTGTACAAAGTACATCTTCATGTAGACTTCCTTGGCAACGCTGACATTGAGTCCATAACCTGGAAAACTTTTCTTCAAATGCACTCAACTGAGAAACCTGAAAGGAAATGATAAAATTTTCTCAAATATTTATATCAAGTGGACAGATTTCTGTCAACTGTGCATGCTAATGAGCTCTAATGAGCTGTAGACCTGAAAGTATTGTAAATTTGAGATTCTGAATATCTGTCCCCTATGCGACATTCTAGCTCAAATTCTGTAGCAAAAATTAACTTTCATTTTCTTGTTTTGATGAAAATTAAAAGTTACTTTTTACCCCGATAAAATAATCCAGAGAACAGAGGACCTTCAAGTGTGGGTATATTTGATATGTTGAGCTGGAGTAAAATTCTAATGGTGACATCTTGTTTCTTGCTTTCTCATGTAAGCTTTGAGCAAATGTTTAGGCATTCATTATGGAGGTGCACATAACAAATGCATTACATTCTGAGAAGAGTAACACTGCTAATGCTATCTGTGAAACCCATGGAAACTTTGTGAAACCATGTAACTTGATTCTTACTCCCATAAGTTATTACCGTATTCCTCCGATTCTAAAACCCCGCCCATTTACAACACCCCTAGGATTATTTTATCGATTCGTAATTGGCCGTTACTTCGTTTATAACACCCCCAGGGGGGTACAACCAAATTCTAACTGGAACAATAGAGCCATTGTCATGTAATGAGAAAAGGATATCTGCGACACCTATGCTGCTTATCAAAGTCACAATAAGTGCCAAAGTGAAGTATCAAACCTCAAAACAAGCACACTATTGTTGGCGTTTGGAACGTGTCAATCACGAACGGTTCTATCGTTTCTGGCGATAAAATTCCACTCGGATTTCGCTACCTAATGAACATTAAAAGAGTTGAATTTTTGAGCGTCTCTATCTAGTACAATGCCGTCTTTTCGTCACTGTCATTTTGTTACCGTCAAAATAAGCAGATTTTTGAACATCTTGATCAAGTACGAATCGCATATTTCGATGGCATTTGGCTACCATAACATGAACATTACGATAGTCGGGTTTTGGAACGTGTCGATCAACTACGATTTGCTCATTTCATGTGGTGAAAAAATCGTTCCTTTCCACGGGTATCGCGAATGCGCTCGACGGAACTAAAGACAACATGATTTCCGAGGAGATTCTGGTACTCGATGACGACTTATCAAATGAAGCCGTAGGACTCGTGTTTGATGACGAGGGGGAAGATGACGATATAGACTTTGATGGGTTTGACTTCGATGAAGAGGGCAATTGTGTCAACAAACGTGACATCTGAAGTTTCTTCAACGCATGAACTGAAAATTCTTTGAATTTCTTACGTTAATGTTTTATCAATTTTGTACATAGATTTTCTCATGTAATAAAGGTATTTATTGTTTGAACGGCATTTCTTGCTTGTGTGTGTCCTTTTCCTGAACTAGTCCCGGCAATGAGTAGGCGATAGTGTAACAGATTTTCAAGATTATGCATGCTTTCGAAGTCTTGCGAGGGAAAAATACCCAACTTCATAAACGGCCCTATACACTTACAGTTAGAACAAAAACGTGCATGTTCGTACCATATTCCGAACAGTTGATCATAGATGACTGAATTCCACATCAAGAGACATTTCATTCATCGATACAAGTAATAAAAAAAACTTCAAAGATTTATTGCCAAAAATTCAATTCATCAAATTGTAAGCAGATTGGCGTAGCAATATTTCGTCTCGGCCAGCCGATGCTTCAACACTTTATCAGTTCAAGCCTGCCTGTTTGTAAGATCACATTTCGTTTCGAGATACAGTTAGACTTTTTGAAACTACAGTAGCAGCAAAATAATAAAACTCACAATGTGTAATTGATGGTTTATTTTAAGGAGTACGGTAACTTAAAATCATAAATAGAAAACATCGACGGACACCATCACACTGTATGCGAATGTGCTGAACAGAATTTTACCCTGACCTCATGCACTGACACCTTTGACCTATTGCGTAAATTGACCAATCACAGCCAGCGGAACTTTAGGGACTTTCCTTTTACTCATTGTCTGACCTTTGCGGCCATGCTATGGGGAGCTAGCTGCTGCTGGGGAGCGTACTTGTTGCAATGAAGTATCGTGGTGATTATCTATACACGAAATACAAAGATTTATTGCTATCGTATTGTTTAGCAAAAGAAAGTATGGCAAATACGCTAAATTTCAAAACTTGTCGATCTCCATTGATTATACTGTACAGATTCGGCTGCCAGTATCGACGCAGCATGGCCATGAGTCGATATCACAAAGTATGAGTTGTCTGCAGCGCTCGCGTGAATCAAAAAACATTGGCATGAAATTTGCATAACATTGCATTAATTAGCATAAATTAACTACGACGTTCGATTTCGCGATGATATCCGTTTATACGACCCCCCCCACATCTTTTCCATCACCTTTGGCTATGAAAAGGGGGTTTTAGAATCGGAGGAATACGGTAACTGAAATAGCATGCTACTTGAATTTACAGCCGTAATTTATTAACTGTGTGAATCTTCCCTTACCTCTTTCTGATACAGCTCTCCCTCTCTAGGTTTGCAGTGTCTGCACACAGCTGTGTGGCCTTTGTCCAGCACTGCCTTGCAACCGATGCAGGTTTCTCTCTTTTGAGTGAATGCACTCAGGCCGCCTTGCTTTGGACGCGTCACTGTCTTAGTACGGGTGTGGTCGCCCTCTGTGAGCACAATAAAAATCATTTACTTTGTTTGATGATGTGCATGTATCACCATATTTGTGCATGTTTTGCATTCAATGCAGCAAATATATACCAGCTCTCTTTCAGAGTTCCATGTCTACATTCTTATTCTTGAAATACAACATGTTAGTGGTCATTTATGGAAAGTACCGGTATTGTGAAAGTTGTGCTTTTTTGACCTTTTGTTATATCAAGAAAACATAGACCTGAATGCAAAGAGATGATTTTGTTTGTGACCTTAGGCTCTACAGAAAATGGATTTTTCCTATTCTGACTTGCTTTCCTATGATAAATAAATATTGCCAATATTTAAGAAATAGCTGCTGTCCTTATCTATATGAAAGGCAGTGCCAATTAAGATATCACTGCCAAAGCTTGCTTGAGGTCCAAACTCTATGTAACAGTGTATGTTCAGCAATGTATGGTGAGAGTTGAGTGCTGAACTTGATATTTTGGTACTGACTGTAAAATGTTTCAATGAATCTGACTGCAAGCAGAGTTGAAGTTGTGCACAGTTGGCAAGTATTTCAGCATGTTCAGCAAGAAAAGTGCATTATATAAGGTCTGTTCGTTGACAGATTGAATAATGATCCTGGCTGTTAAACTTGTATTGTTCAGGGCTCTTCTCAAACTCTAAAGCTATGCAATCATATCAAGCAACCGGAAGACGTGTTGCTGTGGAACCACTGAAACCATACTCCTATTCTTAACTTTCACCAATGCTGGTGAAACACTAAGTATGAACAAAGAATTTGTACAATATTCTGGGTAGGTAGAGACTTTGCCTCAAAACAAACAAGCATACTTCACTGTCACAGTCTTGGTCTAAACATGTCGGGACTGATTACATTCAAGTGGTAGAGTTTACCTTGCTTGATGGAAAGCGACAACTCAGCCTTTGCATTTTTCTATTGTTATGTAAACTAGCTTTTGGCAGCTGTACGAGAAGTCAAAAATTGTGGGAACAGTGAAGGGTGCTCTTGTAAATTTTACTTGTCAAACAGCCAGCCAACAGACCATCAGTAAGCCCAAAAGTCACATACAACAGTGGTGCTTTTGACATTTTTTCAGTAGTATCCAACAAACAAACACACAAACAGAACTACAATATATCATAAAAACATTGTATGCATATGGTTTGCATGAATTAGGTCTCTGGTAAAATTACTATTTAGAGTGATAAACGCGTCTACAAATAGAGAATTTTTTGCCGACTTACTGAGTAGAATAGACTCGGCTTTGTTTTCACCAAGGATGGGTTCAAATATCCTGAGTAGAGGCTTGCTGAGTTGATTGTCCAGATAGTATTGTGTGTCAATGGGTACATTATTTTCCAACACGTAGATGGGGTCCTGTCAATGGAAAAGTGAAAATGTTAATGTTTCAACAGTGGGTACAGAGTGTTTCCTATTGGCAAGACACTAGCCAAACTGAGTCATTTTGAAAGTATTCATTTCTGGTTGCCATGTGTTACCAGAAACACATTGCTACATCCTTTGGTGTATGGCATTGGGGAACAGCGATGTAGTTCTGGTAATATGTGTTTAAAATGTGTCTTAAGTCTGGAATGCCGACTAGAAAATGACTTCACCTTTTCACAATCTGCTGAGTCACAAATACTTAATTTTCCAAGACAGCCCAGTACCAGCAGGTTTAACCCTTTCACCACCATGGTTCGGTCCAAACCCATTGCTATCAATGGTGAGAGTGGACCTGTTTGCAGGGAATTAGGGGTGAACAGGTTTAATGGATGTCTTACCTCAGATTTCAAGTAAGCAGCTGTACCCTTCACACCAGATACAATAACATACGGCACTCTGTCTCCGAGATTTGGTGCACTGCCTGCATCACGTTTACGCATTCTACAGAAACAAAATGTCAACCCTATTGAACCAATAGTTTATGAATTTTTGACTTTTTGAACTTTTTGATTCTGTTTTTAGTCATTTGAACTCTTGAGACTACCACATTCACGGGAACACAATAAACGAAACCACATACGGAACAGCAGAAAGAAAGTAATAGAAATATTCAAATATAAGATCAGTTGAACAATTTGCCTGATGATCGCTATGGAGCACACATGTCATAGCGTGAAGCTCTGAGTAACGTCTGTGGATGGACAGACAGTCAAGTCATATGGCTATACATATATAATTTTACATATCATTTTTTTGCTAATAACACTGATCATATTATCATTTTAGAAAACTGGGTAAATTATCAATTTTCAAGGACTTTCCAGGACTAGATTTCATTTTGAAAGACTTTTCCCAAGAACTTTCCAGTAGGAGTTATTTTGTCTATTTACAACAGCACACTGCCCTCTTGGCCAACTAGGATGTGCCAATGACACAAGACAATTCTTCTCAACTGGAGAAAGAAAACTAATTTCACAGGAAAACTGACCCCTGAATACATAAATACATGGAGGCAGATTTACATGAGATGGAAGTACCAATGTTTGTGATAACCTTACCTTACTGCTAATTCTACATGCGCTTGCTTTGCTGCATAATTATCTCCCGTCTTTGTCAGCTCCTTAGTGATGACCAACTGTGAGATATCAACTCTGTTACACAACAAATCAGATATCGTCTGCTTTGCATGTTCTACCGCACCACGAGGGTCCCTGCCAAGAGAAGTGTATTTGGATTCAAGCATGAGAGATTACTCGAAATAAACAATAATTTTTTCATCTCAACTTTCTCTTCCTGAAAAAAACTTTACAACTCTCATGATCCGAGACAGTCCAGTCCAACAGAGACAGGAGTTTAACTATGATCAAGTGAAGGAAATCTGGTCATTATTTGTGCTCACTTTATCCAACCAATTTGATAACAAGACTGAGATAGTTATTATACCTTATCACTTGGTCAGTGTGAACTTACTTCAAGGTTCAAGATAACCAGTGTTCATGCATCAAAAGATTACCAATTTTCTTGTTTCAACCACCAATTTCAATTTGGGTGGTCTATCTTGACAACCAAGTTTTTTTCACTCATGTTAGTACACTGCAGTTGTAAATGCAAGACCTACACTGAGAGATTTCAACCCACATCCAGGTCTACAAATGTGGTGGAATGGTACCAGAACAAGATGTCAGCCCACTATCCAGCCCTATGGACCCTGACTTCCCACAAGAATTACACTCTGATAGGGGCTGATTTTTGTTTGGACCACCAACATTTTGCTATTGACCACCAACATCTGATACTGGTTGTCAACCTTGACCACCAAACAAATACATGAATTTGTAATTGCATAGTCAGAAAGACTTCAAAAGACGTCTCACCTTTCAATCAGGATCTTCTGAAGGCAAGTATTTATGAGATTGGCCACTAGAGGGCTATTGTCTCTTCTGACGGTTTCAATACCCTTACAGTCCATCTTGTCGTGGACCTCAGGTTTTGTGAAGTACAGACCTGCATATCTCTTCTTACTGATCAACAAGTATGGAAAGTAAACCTATATCGAGTAAAGTGAAAAAGATGAGATGTCACTGAAGCTTTCTGATGCAAATATCGCACAATAAGAAGGAAAGAGCTCCAAAATGCCAACACATTAACAATTTTGAAACAATTATTTAGGACACGATGATTGATAATTTTTTAACTTCTTGACATTGGTAGACCTGATAATAAAATGAAAAAAAAAATTTTCCTGATATGTTTTCTCAAAATATTCATGTTCGACCCCTTTACCACCACATGCTGGTACAACATTGTTGTTTTATATTGAGCAGTTGGCCTTACATTAAGGGAAGTGGGGTAAACAGGGGTAAATTTGTTGTTGACAGCTGGCAAAGTGGTTAAACAGAGGCATTTCAAACAATCCATCTGAGAGTAGAAGTTGAATTTTGACGTACTTTTTCAAATTCTAACTTGATTGGTTTTACAAAATGACTGGTAATAAATTCAGCAGCTTCTTTGCCAAGATCCATGCTTTCAGCGACAGTGTCCACTCCAAACTTGACCATGACAGAGTCAGTGTCACCGTATATCACCTGTATTGTGAGAAAAGGAAATTTTCAGTCTTTCCAAAAACAAGATTGAATGTGTAAACTTCATAAGTCCACATAGGAAAAGTATTGTAATATTTGGAGGGAAAGAAAATCAGTCTCTAAGTTGCAAACACTTTACCACAAACATCTTGCTGTGCACGGACTTTCACTAAATTATCAACTCATCTAATGTGTCAAAACCTGGAATTTGAATGGAGCACAGTACAAGCAAAATGCGTTTGACACATGCATAGAAATATGTGTATTTCCATACACATTTGTAAACATGGGTTTGACAATACTGCCACCATGTTATTTCCTAGGCATAATGTGTCTCTTAAATACCATGCATCCTTTTTATTCCGGAGGACCGTCTTATGGACTGACATTACAATGACAGAGGAATATGGCTCACCAACTCCATAATAGTTAAAGATCCATTAGCTGTAACTTTGGTCATTTTTTAAATTTTGTTTGTTCTGTGTATCATCTGCAGTTTCTGGTTTGAATTCCTGAGCCATGGATAAATTCCTAATATTTAGCTCATAAATATACCCTATATGAGTATAATCTGCATTGTTATTGTTTAAATTTGTATTCAGGTCCGGACTAGAATACATTTCTCAACAATAACAATGGTCATTTCACATATACAGGCTGTGTTGGCAAGCAGGACACCGGGCATTGGTCATGATGATCAGATTATAGTAAAATTCTGTAGTTGATACATTGAAACAGAGTAGTGAAAAATCAGTCAACAGTTACAGCTAATGTCCCTTTAACTGATACCTACTTTGGCATCATGCTTGTAACCATTGGCAACTGTAAATTTATCTTCTACAATCTGTTTGGACCTTTCAATCATCTGTCGACCAAACGCTGTCACACTCTGCAAGACAAAATTTATCATGAAAGTCAAGAAGGGGTTCACCCTTTGTGGCTGTGCATTAGTAAGTGAATATAATTCATCAAAGTATACTCTTCCTGTCTGGAATAAGCTTTAAGGCAGAATGCGCCTCAGGGACAGATATTCGGACTCTCAAACTTTTACAATTCTTTTCTGATCTACCACTTGTGAGGGTTCATTTTAAAGTTCTTAGAGTAAGAAATATTTTCAGTGTCTTAGTTTTTTGAAAATCGAATATTTTATTTTTCTCAATAGGGTTAACACAGGGATGGCGGCCATTTTGAATTTCAAGTATCGGTAAATGTCAGGTAATTTGTTTCTCTAGAAGCTAAAATTGCACAGAGCCCCTTGATTTTTATTGTTGATTGGGTAAGAGAATGGCTGTGAGTTTCATTCAGGAAAATTTGAGCAAAAGTGTAAGTCCTCCACTTTCAAGGCAAGTACTACCTTAAACAGAAAATTCACAATGGGCAGACACTGACAGAGTACAACATATCATACTGAGAGGCATACCTGGGAAATCTCTAAACATGGCAGTTTGCCAACTTGAGCTCCAGTGAAACCATAAACAGAATTGGCACTTATCTTCAAGGCTAGCTGACGACCATCCAACACTTTCTGACGAAATGGATCTTTTTCTTGCTTTAATTCTGCCTTTGCCCTTGTGCCAGAAGAAAGGAAATAAAGTGAATCTCACAAATATTCTGTAGTACCTGTCACAAAACGATGAATCCAAACATCTGTGTACACAAGAAATGACTTTCAGAGAGACACTTGCAAGATATAAAGTACAACATTCAACGTTAACAAAAATCTTCTCTATAGAGGCGTCATTGTAAGATTTGTATATACAAACCACATCATTTATCAGACACAAGTAAAGTTTGTCCTCTCCTGACAGTAAACACAGGATTTATCCTCTGGTTGTTCTCCGTAATGACAACCCACATTTATGTAATCGATTTTAGTGTGTTAGAACTAATTTTTTCGTCAAAATCTTGGATTGTGCACGTGACACATACACTTTTCCTGAACATTTGTCTTCACTTAGCTCGGGAAAACTCATACATGTTGACTGTGTCACCATACTTCATAGACAAGTGGTGACATTGTTATTATATCACTTATAGCATATTCTCATTTGGTGAACAAAGAACGATCTTCGGGTGAAGTATAAATATGACATGTTTTACTTCAAACAGTGGATGTCGCAACAGAGTAGAAATGTTTATTAGCCAAATAATTGTTATTTCCATATGCTTTATGGTGTCGAACAAGAAGAAATGGTTGATACAAGGAACAAGTGTACTGATTCAACATTGTAAAATTATTCTTTACTTGTGGTGTTCTATAGATAAGTACTTTCATTTAAATGCACGCAAACCATTTTACCAAGACACTCACTTTTTCCTGGCACTCAGTAAATTTTCCAAAATTTCTGGAAGCAATCCTTTCCGTAATGTTTGTTTGACAAAGTAATTTCCTGAAGGAGTCTTGATGTACTTATCTGGGGTGAGTCTACGTGGAAATAAAACACATATGAGGTTTATGATGGGTGTGTAAATTCTCGGACTCTACAGCTACAAAGAAATCAAGCTGATCACAGTGTTACTGTCGAACACTTAGTATGGTTCACCAGTGTCACCGGGTTTAATTGAGTAATTGTACGACAAGAATAAAGATCTGGAAGGGAACAACGTACGGCAGTTGTGCCCTGTGATTTGCTTTCTACACAACTATATTTATTTTGAAAGGTCACATAAGGGCTTAGGGGATACACCAAGGAACCATAGTTGGGGATAAAGCCGATTTTCATTATAAAAATATAGTAGGGTCATAAAGGTTAGTCAGCAGGTCATGTGACTACATTTTGACCAATCACAGCTTTCTCTGTGTTGTAGGAGCAAATTTTTATGTTTGCATAGGTAAAGATTGCTAGTTGTTATTATGTAGTTGGTAAAGAACAAGACAGATTTCACTGCTGGCCAATCATATTACCTTTACTTTCATAAGGAAGATATCACAATGGTGATGTTGGGTAACCGACAAAGTAGATTACAGAACGCGTGCAGTGATTGGTCTGTTTTTTAAATATCTGCCAATGCTTTGAACACTATAATATCTATTTCATGCAAAAGATTGGAAGGGATAATGTCGGTTCAGGCAACTTTACATAGGACACTGATCTGTGGTAGTACAGTATACCGTATATCATGGTACTGTATATAGTGTGTAGACAACTAGAATGACAGGGAAATGAAATCAGAGTATACCTGCCAAAAGACAACATCGATTTTTGGAGACACCAGTGCACCTTCTGAACCAGCACGACTTGATACTGACTTAAGAAAGATCTTTTTGTTTCAAGAGATGATTAGAATGAAAGATATAGTCATGTATGGATACTCTGTCATCTCTGAACTGGACCATGACTGTGGTGTAAAATTGAATGTCTGTTCCCCTACAAAATCGTTTTTGAAACAATCATAATTATTGTACAGTTGAGTTTACTGACAGCATATTGGGTACGACCATCCACATGGCTCCTAGAGTGGATGATAATACTCCTCATTGTGTAACTGGACTAACTTTTCGCATGTTTGAGAAGCCTGCTGTGTCAGTTCTGGGCGGTATTTAATTTCTTAATTACAGTAACATACAGTGTGCTTTCAGTCACGGCTGTTAGGGTCAGAGATGGCGAAGCAATCACACAAGACTATCTCTCAGTCTTGCAGACGTACAGCATGTTATGGTATAGACATTACTCAACAAAATTTCTAGATTGACTCACAGAATTTACTATTGTCACAATTTAGTCAGCACTTGATACCACCATCTTCTCAAAATGACTTACTTATTTCTCATGTCCTGAGACAGCAGTGAAGTATAACACAGATTATGTGCCATCATGATGGATGGATACAGGGAGGAAAAATCCAGCGTTGCTATGGGCATGTCGTAGTAACCTTTGACCGGCTCTATGACTGTGGCTCCGGTATAGTCTTCACCTGCCTCTCCTTTGTGTGCAGGCATTACTAGGTCTTGCTCTTTAGCCTGTCAAGGTACAAATTGATGTTGTTTGTTGGAGAAGAATCGCAAATAATCTACAGTCTGTTTTGGAAACTTGCTTCTTGTGACTAACTCTGGCCACTGTACCCTCCCTTGGTAAAAACATGTGTACTGACTTGATACATGTAGCAAGGGACGGCTGTTACAATTTGTAAAACAATTTGTACATGTAAATTACTCACAACAACGTCTGGGCAGAAATGCAAACTCACTTTTCTATGACCTCAATGTATTCGATGTACTCCACAGAAGGGTTCTGTATTACGTAAGACATGGGATCTGACATAATTTTTTGTACAGTGCAGTGGACTCACTGTCAGAGGATGGTGAGTTCAAGACTAGCACAGTGTTGTGCCCTTAAGCAAGACACTTTACTCCCATTGCTTCATTGGGTAGAGGGTTGTGGGTACCTTATCCTGTAATTGGGCTTTCACATGCTGGATGACTGATTGAATGAAAAGATTAGAGAGAACTTTGTGAAGACAGAGACACAAAAGGAGATTCCTACTTTTCTGAGTAACTGCGAGACCACTTTGATCTGCTGCCCTCTAGAGAGTAGATAACTCAATGGTACACCAGTCACCCTGGCCATCTCCATGTAGTTGATAACACACATCAGTTTATCCAGCAGTCGTAGTGGTAACATGGCGTCTTTCAGACAGTACACAGCAAGACGTCGTCTTGTCTGCTCATTGCCATTCTGCAAATGTAAAGACAGATATAAAATGATGGAGAGTTGTCCTCAGGCATTTTTTGCTCCGAACAATATCATATTGAAAATCATGTAATGATAGATAAATAAACAAATAGAGAGATAAAATATTAGTTTCAAATTTTCTAGAACACTTCACTTCGCACCCTTCCTGTCATTGTTCCATGGGTTAATATTATACATTTTTTTGTTGGATTTAGATTTTTTCAAGTCACATTTGTTTATTTTGACATAATTGGGTACCACTGCGAAGGAGTCACATTTTTTATAAAATTCCTTCACTCACCTGCAGGTCTGTGATGATGGAATGTTGGACGTCTTCTTTCTGTTCTTGTAAGAAGTGAAAACTGACGGCGTTCAGAGTGTAAGATCGAAGCTTGTAGTCACGGAATAGAATCTATAAATAGCAAAAACAAAAAAAAACCATTTTTGATGGAAAAGTATAAACCAACAATTTACTGCATGATGGAAACATTGAAAATGCAAAATTTTGCTTGAAAACAAGTAAAAGTTGCTTTGTGTATTTGTTGGCCTTTACTTTACTCAACAACATCAAATCAAACTGTATTCTGCCCTCAGTGTTAATAACCTTCATATCCCTGTACTTACCAACAGCAAATCAAATTTAATAATAATATTAATATTGTTAAACACTGGCTTCATATCGTACAACTGCCACATTATAATCTCGCTAAAGAAGCTTTTCTGGAGCAAATGGTAAACAACACTAACAATAGATCCTG
>LD342926.1:61285-73687 GCA_001465055.1 Ptychodera flava | reverse complement strand
TGAGGACATGTATAATTCTTCGAGATAAAGTGACTGGACAGGTACGGGTATATATCCACTGTGCATTTATAGATGTCGCAGAGCTGCTTGCTCCATGCACTCAGCTGCTCATACTCGATCGATTTCGAAATCGAACGCTGGCGTGGCGCGAGTATTTTGACGCACACGATTTTGTCGGCCTCATAACTTTCACGCAGGGATGAGGTTATGTATCAAAACACGAAAACACACCCATTTTACACACTCCAGTCTATGTTTTACATCCAACGTCATTTTAAACTAAAAATACATCTTCTTCAAATTGTGAAAACCTGTGTCGACATCGTAATATTGAAATTGTTCGCTTTTATAAGTGCACCATAAACCCTACTTTGAAGTGGAATGGCCCGATAGCGGAATAATATCAAGAAGTGATATGGTTGTCATCACTCCTTAGCAACCAACTTTTTATAAGTACAGCCTGGAGGAAGCAAGGTCGATTTCAAGTTGATTTCGTTTCTAATTTCGGAGCGTCTGTAGGAAAGCAGTCATAACCAAAGCATGCATGTATGATAAAGGGGTTATTACACGAAGTTAGGGCGATACCGTGTCGTATTCTCGTGATGTGTCCGTATTTTGACTCGTTGCTGCGCAACTCGTCAAAATACGGACACATCACTCGAATACGACGCGGTATCGCCCAAACTTCGTGTAATAACCCCTAATTATTCGTCAATATTTAGTCAAGAAGTTTACGTAATTTTAGCGTTGATACAAGCAAAGAACTTATTACAGGTTAACAGTCTTAGAAACCGTTTACATACTGGTTGACAGTTCGGACAAATGTTCACAGAGTAAGTTTTGAAGCATCATCCACGCACGTGCACATTCTTGGAATTGTTAGGAAAACTTGATGTCGTCTGCAACTGAGACGAGTGATAAACTTGTACTTTCCCATTTTTCAATGGGGAAATTTGGATGAAATGTGCCATAGACAGGTTTTCAGTTTAGACAGGGTTCCGTTTAGACAGGTTTTACTGTATACATACATACATACATACATACATACATACATACATACATGTACATACATACATACATACATACATACATACATACATACATACATACATACATACATACATACATACATACATACATACATGAAGTACATACGCAAAGGATGTTCACCGACTAATAACAATAGCACCCTATACAATACGGAAATTTAGCTCATGAAAGAAATCTCTGGAACTTTCATGTGGAACAAACCTATATCAAAGCATCTACCTTCATATACATGTACAATAAAAAATAAAAAAGATGTAATACCAGACAATGTTTTACTTTGTATAACAGATACACTTTCAAAACACACTGTTTTTTATTTGTACCCTTAGTATGAATGCCGGTGTGGTATACTTTGTATTTCATTTTCAACACTTTCCTCTCATCTTACAAACAAAATGTTTCTCATTTTAATTATGAATCATCTGATGACGTTTTAAACGTCCATTTAGTGTGAAACCCTTACCACAGAATTTGCAAACAAATGGCCTTTCGTTTGTGTGAATTCTATGGTGACCCTTTAAAGTTTCATTTCTTGTGAAACCCTTACCACATACCGTGCAGACAAATGGTTTTTCATTTGAATGAGTCCTCTGGTGAATAGTCAGACCTCCACTCTGTATGAAACCCTTACCACAGACTTTACAAACAAATGGCCTTTCGTTTGTGTGAATTCTATGGTGACCCTTTAAATGCTCGTTTCTTGTGAAACCCTTACCACAAACCTTGCAGACAAATGGTTTTTCATTTGAATGGGTCCTCTGGTGAACAGTCAGACCTCCACTCTGTATGAAACCCTTACCACAGACTTTACAAACAAATGGCCTTTCGTTTGTGTGAACCCTCTGGTGAGTTTTCAAACTGGAATTGCACTTGAAACCCTTACCACAGACTTTGCAAACAAACGGTTTTTCATATGAATGAACTCTCTGGTGGCGGTTTAGAGAACCATTTTCTCTGAATCTCATACTACAGACTTTGCAAGCAAATGGTTTTTCGTTTTTGTGCGTCCTCTGGTGACGTTTTAAGTTTGAGTTCCACCTGAAACTCTTACCGCACACTTTGCAAACATGGGGGATTTCAGTTAAATGTATTCTTTGGTGAGATTTTAGATTTCTAATCTCTCTGAAACTTTTACCACAGTCTTTACAAACAAATGGCTTTTCGTTTGTGTGAATAGTCTGGTGATTTTTCAAACCAGAATGCCACCTGAAACCATCACCACAGACTTTGCAAACAAACGGTTTTTCATTTGAATGAACCCGTTGATGAATATTTAGATTTCCAATCTGTTTGAAACTCTTATTGCAAACTTTACAATTATATGGCATTTCGTTTGTATGAATTCTATGATGATTTTTCAAATGATAATTCGATGCACAACCTCTACCACAGACTTTACAAACAAATGGCTTTTCGTTTGAATTGACCCTATGGTGACATTTTATGTTGTTAGCCATGGAGCTTGCCCCATGATTAATTCTCTCATGATGTATAAGATTCTCATTCGGTTCAAACCTTTCATCATGTACTTTACATTGCAAATGTTTTTCATTTGACTGAGTCTTCTGGTGAGCTCCCGAAAATGCATCCTCCACAAAACTTTCCCCGCACACTTGTCCGAGAAATGCCATGATGGTATTTTCACTTGAGGGAATCCTTCAGCGACGTTCAGAACTCAGCGTAGAACTCTTCACACAAATGTTGCTTACAAAAGGCAAGGCATCGCAACTTTATTTCCCAGCTGAAGAATAAGGAATCACTTTCAGGAAGATTTCACGTCAGAGCTACTTGTGCGATTATGTGTAGCTTCTGTTGCCTTCTTATTGCTGCATTGACATCTGTTGATGGACATTGAATTTCAAATCTCCCAAGATTTATATAAATCGCTGCAGTTGGCTACATTTACTGCGAAGACACGTAGCTATCCAATCACCCCAGTCTCAGTGAATTCCGACTGTGGCATCCGATCCGGCTTTTCTTGTAACTGGAATCTTGCCTGCTTTTTTACTTTGAATTGCCAGGAGATGAAACTGTTAGGAACTGCTTTTTCAAAATTCACTGGGTATATCCACTACCAGGATGCTCTGAAAGAAAAAAAGTTTTACGACTTAGTGGATGTTGTTTTAACATGAACAGTAGAGGGTAAACCCTCTACCGTTGATGTTTTAAATGAGACTAAACTCGGAACGCGGTATCCATCGTGCAAGACAAGGATAAAAAAATATGTGCATCGTGTTAAAATGTCATCTGGAACAAAAGACCCAAGGCAGATATGCTTCCTATACAATATCTGTCCCTTATTACTCATTTCAAGGTCGTATGAAGTAAGAGTGGACGCTTAGAGAGCGCCCTCGAGCGACGAATCTCCCAGTCCAACATTCCCTCAACGTTTCGAAAAGATAAGACAACTGGTCAAATGCTGACAGTTGCGGCTAAACTTGTGCACACCGGTTATTATCAGAGGCTTGCTAAAAGAAACAACAAACAAACAAAAAACAAAGTACCGTGGTTGAGATCAACATTCAGTTGTTCTGTACTTAACATATACCATGGAGCTAATCCATTTTAGCTCCACGCATACACCATGGAGCTAGAAACAGAACGTTATCTTGCTCCATGCATATACGAACCACCAGTAGTGATGCCAAGAATAATCTTTTGATTTCAGCAATCCCTACGGTGACCCTGAGTATAAGCTTGGTGGGAAATATCAGTGATATGCAAATAATCGTTTCCACATCATGACTGCTAGTGCAGTCCTTGATGGAGGGACTTTATATCATCTTTCTGTTTTCTCTCTGTTACATAACCTTGACTGACAGCAGGCAGAGCTAATATGGTAAATCGAATTGGACATAACGCCAACAGACTACATATATGAATTATGTATTATGCTACTCTCCCCCAAAAAACGAACAAAATACAAAAAAAAAAAAAACCAAGCCATGGTAAAGTGGCGCAGCGGTTAAACCCTAATGTCCGACAACTTGCCACCTTAAAAAGAACACCAAAAATCAATCGTTCCGCCTTGAACGGGCCACGGAGGTAGCACACGGCCCGCTATTGAGTAGGGGGTATCACGAACAACAATAAGTTCGATGTGTGAAGCCCTCTCCTCACTGCTACTGTACTTAGAGACACCTTCACTTTTATCAATATGTTCGCATTTGCTACTTTCAGTATGCGCCTCGGGGACAGATATTCGGACTCTCAAACTTCTCAATACTCTGAAGTACGACTTGTTGGAGCTCATTTTGAAGCTAGTAAAGTGAAGTTTTTGTGAAAATTCGAAAATCTAATGGTGGCCATTTTGAATTTCAAATGTGTGTAAATTTGAGGAGCAAAATTTGCACTGTGACCCTTGATTTTTGTTCTTGATTTGAGAGAAAACGGTCGAAAGGTTTCTTATGGAAAATTTCATATTATGGGGCGACTTTGGTAACATCCTTGGTCATGGCGCTTCAGGACCCGTCTCTTGGCTTACAACAAAACCGATAAATCATAGAACGACCTGTATAGTTGTACAGTGCACAGTAATAGTCATTTTATTATGTTTATAATACTCAGATACATAAAAATGACACAAAAAGTTGATTTTAACCATGGAGGTACGCGTGAGAACTTAGTACAATGGAATACTTTTCTTGCCAAAGCGACGGTCCCTCCACAATGACCGTACTAAAACGGTTGTTGTAAACGTCTCGGCACTGAACCGTTACGGCCAAAGCCGTTTCAGCCACAGGCATTCGGCACATTTCTGGGATAATAATCATTTTTAATACTGTATGTAGAATATCTATATGACTTGTTTATTCGATAAAAAATCCCGGTAAATGATATCACTGTACATGTCGGCTAGCATAACCGATTGGCTACTGCTGCACAGTGTCAGCGTTGTCCATTGCTGCACAGTGTCAGCGTTGTCCATTGCTGCACAGTGTCAGCGTTGTCCATTGCTGCACAGTGTCAGCGTTGTCCATTGCTGCACATTTTTTCTGTAATATCATGTACCGTGATTGTTTATTGAACAAGGCAAATAGACCATAGGCGCACGACGAATTTTAAAGTCACTTGTCTGTAATTGAATGGTGAAACGTGCATTTTATTTACAACTGTGCAAACAGAAATCATGCGGACAGCTTTTGAGACATACTGTGAGCAGCGCCCAGAACACGGCTGTGGCCGCTCGGCTATCTTGTACACATTACAGACTGAAGGTACGAAACTATTGGGAAAATAATTTAAATAAAATCCGTAAAATAAAACGTTGTTGGCAACCCTGGGGATTCAAACTTCTCTGTGTTGTCGCATGCGTGGTACTAAATCGATCGACTGGGTTCTTGAAACACAAAAACTGCACAGGGCCATGTAATTGCTGGTAAGTCGCTAAATTTTACCTCCGGACAACTCCCGTGACACCGCCATTTTGAAGGCTCCCATATCAGTACGAATAACAATGACGTATTGGTTTAAAAGGAAAGTATGCGCATGCGTCAACTTCAAGCTGCACACTTTGAAAATGGCGCTGGCATGGGACTTGTCCGTAAAAAAACATTGCGCTAATTATCAGCCGTAGATAGGGCCGATGTTGACTTTACAAGTTAGGAAGCCGATCGATCGATTTTTGTAAGTATTGCCTTGATTAAATTGAAGATTGAATCTCGAGGATGGCCAATAACCGTTAATTTTGTCTAATTTAAAAATTATTTTCCAAATACTTTCGTACCTTTAGAGTAGGCCCTAATGTGTACAAGACAGCCGAGCGGCCACAGCCGTGTTTTGGGCGCTGCTCACTGTATGTCTCAAAAGCTGCTTGCTTGATTTCCGTTCGTACAGTTATCAATAAAATGCATGTTTCAACATTAAAGTTGTAGACAAGTGATTTTAAAATTCGCCGTTTCTATAAAGTTGGTAACGTTAACAGTAGAGCTGAGCGGCCACAGCCGTGCACGGGGCACTGTTCACTGTATGTCTCAATAGCTGCCCGCACGATTTCCGTTTGCACAGATTTTAATAAAATGCATGTTTCAACATTAAAATTACAGACAAGCGATTTCAAAAGACGTCGTGCGCCTGTGAATAGACATTCCACACATTAACTATGTTTATCATCGCAGAAATGTGCCGAGCGCCTGTGGCCCTAGCCTGTGTGGTTTTCCGGCCCTGACCCGATGTCGTTTCGGTACCACTCTTTTCCCAGATAATCGTAACAATTATAGACTTGGTTCAAGTCTGTGATTTTTGAATGTTTGAGTGGGGCGAACACGATGATTTGTCTTCTGTTTTCATTTGAAACACGTGAGTGGGGTGAATGCAATGAGAGGAGTGAGCAGGGGAGTCTACGGTGAGTCCCCGCAGAAACTAATTCACTACTGCGCAGACTCATATGTAACGCATTCAATCGCTAGGAAAACCTTGCCCCTCGGCTACCAATTCCAAATAGATTTGTGTGAAATAGGAGAGACACAAGAAAAACCATCATGAATATTATATTGTTTAAAAATTCGCCTATTTGAACCAAGTCTATACCAATTAGGCCGCCATGTCATAACTTTAACCGTGATTGCTGTGAAACAAACACACGTAGCTACGACGATTAACAACTTTTCATCGTACGGTACACGAAAGGGACAATCAATGTGTGTCAAATTATTTTTTGAAAACGAATACAGGTAGACATTGTCATAAGTTACTATCGCAGTGGATACGCGGTCACTGGACAGGCCCCAAGTCGCTTGGCTTGTCTCGTCAGTGCAGTTACTGTCTTTTTTAGCTCCATGCTGTCAGACGGTGGGGCAAAAAGTTAACCCCACCACAGTCCCTCTATCCACACGATCTAAGCACTAGCCCACTACCTAACCTGACAGTCTGCTGAATTTCATTCCTTGAATTTATTCTTTTTTTGATATTTATATGCCCATACACTTGGAGCAAGCCAACGGCAAAGATCACGCGCATGCGTGTGATTTAGCAAAAACATCGTATACATACAAGTTGATAAGGTTCGACGAGACAACACTTTGAACTATTGGAAACAGTAGTGCCGAAACGTCTTAGAAGTCCCAGTGCCGAAACGATTTGGGGCAGGAAGATACGGGGCCAAAACGACTTAGGCCGTAATGTTTTAGTGCCGAAACGACAAGTTATCGCGTTCACTTACCTTATCCTTTCCACGATGAAGAAACCTATAATTTTCGAGGTGTCGTGTTTACACCGACGAGCTGAACTGAGCAATAAGCCGAACTGCCTTCGACTTGCAAGTTTGTACCCGGGCAAACTAAAATGCGGTCGTCGATACTTCTTTCCCAGTGACTTAGGACCAGCGTTTTTACTTGTCTCAGTATGCACGGACCACAACAGGCAGACAAGTGCGTTCATGGCAAATGACAAAAGAGTTTAGTTGGTGCCATTTACTTTACGAGTATTTTGGCGCGTATGTAAACAGTGTATATACTGTACGTTAACCGTGGGTAAACGGTATCTCCATGGGAGGGATGCAATGTCCTTATGCTGCTATCGTCCTATATTCATAAGGACAATAAACATTACTTTCTTTGTTCTTTGTAGCGCCTCGCTTTTACCTTAGACTTCCGCATCGTCGCAAACCACGCGCCTCTTTACGGCAACAGCTCAGCGCTACCCGTCAATTTTGCATAGGTCAGCGGAGCGGAAATCATTGCTCTGGCAAGCGAGAATGAGACTTCCGTGGCCACCTACCTCTCCACAGTTCTACACATATTGTTAGTTTCAACTCGCTTCTACTGTCTATGGTTTCCTTTGTCTACTCTACTACAACCTTTGACAAAAACATACCGCGTGTAGCACTTAAATCTACGCTAAATTGTAACGTGGATTGTATATGCGTATATAGATGTGAGACTGTAGAAACGAGACCTTTATCACTGCTTTGTAAAAAGAATTGAAAATACCAAAGACCCAGCAGAGTCTTTACTCTTCCGATTGATTGGAATACACTCCGTGATTGAACAGTTTTTGTCTCTTTTTATTGAGTCACTGCAGCCGCTTGCTGTTAGAGATGTACTGCTTGATAGTGACTATCTGACCTCCTGCTAGACATGTTTCAACTTTTGCAGAGTTGATTTTTTATGATCGACTAATGTTACCGCTTAGCTATTAATTGAACCCGACAGTGTTGGCAACACCTCGATTTAGACAATACGTCTAGTTCGTCTAATGCCAATGCTTCAAAGCAAACCACTGTAATTTCTTAGGATGAATGTATGAGTCGAATGTAAAACAGATATTCAGTTTGTACTGTCTCTGTGCTGTACTTCTAAAGTATGCCGTCGATGCATCGCTTCTGAAGCGTGCTTCTATTGAGTCAAATGTGACCGCAGTCATTTGCCCGCTAAACCAGTCGATCAGTTATCGGTCAAGTCAACGTACGCGCTTCGTACAAGATACGAGTGGTCATGCATATTGTTGAATCATGGAGGTAGTAGTCTCTACTACCTCTATGGTTGAATAGACTATCATTTGACATAACAGGGACAAGCACGAAATTCATATTATCTTTCACTGATATTTCAAGTAAAGAACATTGCTTTAACTGCTGTAGTCTCCTCTGTCTTTATTACATGCCTCGATATGAGTGAAAATCGGTGCATTGATTTAAATCGGAAACACCCAGGAAGTTAGCGGGCCGGTGAACGATGTACTGACCGGTTTCCATGGTTACCCGGTCCAGTGAAGCCCTTCGATATTTCGACGTCAAAATAGACGCTTAACGCTAGATGTAAACTTAACTATCCATGCGCGCACTGCTATTTTGACTTTCATTAAAATCTATTTGATGCTGGTCGATAATGGTAAAATTGTTTGAAAATGCCCTGCATGTAACTAAATGTCATACAGCATTAACTGTGAAGAGGCATGTAATAAAAATATTATTGCCTGAAAACGTGGGTTTATGTGCCCTCTCAGCAGGAGACAATTTGTCCTCCTGACGTCGGGCAAATTGTCACCTGCTCTCGGGCACATAAACCCATGCATTCAGGCAATAATATATACTACTTAACAAGGCGGGACTGTCCTTGCAACCTTTGATCACATGACCACACACTGCTGTTACTATTTGTCGATAAACACTACCGTGTTGATCTTATCGATGGATTTATCAGTCGGCCGACATCTCGCGGTGAAAGAATGAGCACTTCCTTTTCCTTTTTACTCACAGGTATATGAAAAATGAGCTTCGACCTCTCGGATGTCCTCTGGTGAATGTTTCGCCCCTTTATTTCTGTCTGTTCTATGCTAAATGGTGGGGCACGATTTGAAAATGCAGCTGAACAAGAACCACTTCGAATACATGTCTATTATCTAAATGCTCAGTCGGTATGCAAAATGTTCAATATCTGTAACACAGCTGAGAAAAGTTGTAATCCAGCTCTTTCCTAAATTCTCTGAAATGACCTTGCAACTGCAGAAAAATCACGGTCCCCGCGGGACCGTTGAAAAACATGGACATTTTTGCCCATGTCCCAGTCGAAATACTAAATGTTTTCTCTTCAGCCCCTCCCCCGCCGTTAATAACGCTTGTTCCCTAACTTGTATGGGTCTGTTCAGTGCAGTAGCGACGATTTTAGTAAAACTGCTTCCTATGGTGGTAGCAGATAATGACAAGACACCGTACTTCTAATATACACTACATTCGAACTGATCGTTGAACCCGGAAAAATATATGACGAAATACCCAGCCACTTTAAGTTAATAATTGTTTGATCAGATTGAATTCGGCACAAAAGAATAGGAGAACTGTAATTCCATCAAATGTCCGTCCTCCCAACGTACCATGGAAATCGAAACAATATAATGTCTCCTTTCCCGTAACGAATACCTCTATCGCTCTAGGGGGTGTTATATTAGCGTTGCACAACCAATAGTTTGTGTCAATATCTGAATTCAGCTATTCTGAGAATAAAAGACAGTTTTACCTGTATTTTTTTCAATATTAGTCTGGTTTTCGTCTGGGATGTTTGCTCATTATTAAAAAAAACCGTCGTTGTTTCGATATCATGATCAACCACGGGAACTAGTGACTGAATCTGTCTCTGCGGATTGATATCGTATCAGAGTAATATTGGTAAGTCTGCCGTGAAATCTAAATACTGAGAGTCTGGACAAGATTTTCACCCTGTGAGATAGTTGTGCGACTGGGCTACATAGTGTGAGGCACGCATAATGTTATTGACATAAAGTGTATGTACTCCTATTTCTTGTAAGGAGAGATATTTTTGTGTCGTCCGAATTTGGTTTCAACGTTAATAATGCACGCTGGTGGACAGCTTGTATTATTAACCTTTTGAGCGCCAAAGTATATTTTTGTCACCTTTATAAAATATACCACAGTCATTTTTTCTGAAACCGTAGCTGATGAAATGTTATCTCTATTTGGTCCTAGATTATGAAAAAACTTACAGAAAAGTTCACAAAAATTGGTAAAATATTACATTAAAATTTTGGTTGGAAAAAATTACAGCAGTCAAAGGATTAAGCCAGTTTAAAATAATAGCGCCTCGAAAGTGAAGGACTTCAACTTTTGCTCAATTTCTTCAATGAAACATTCAAGCTGATGCTCTTACCAAATCAAGAATAAAAACCATGGTTCATCATGCAAAGTTTGGTACTAGAGAAACAAATTACCTGACATTTACTGGTGTTTAAAATTCAACATAACTTCCATCCTATGTTACCTGTGTATGAAGGAAGATTAAATTTTCGATGAACTATGACAGTGAAAATGTTTATTACTCCAAGAGCTGTAAAGTGAGCCCACACAAATAGTAGACCAGGAAAATTTGGGAGTCCGAACACCAGTCCCGGAGACGCATCTACAGTAATTCTGGACACATATCTCTAGTAAATTAAAGCAAAATCAGAAATTCTTACTTTGCTATAACTTGAACGTCATTTAGTGAGTGTATCCTAATAATTGAAAAAGTGTGTATATAAAGCGACTTGTGTATTAAGTATCAGTGACTAAATGATCGTAGTATATATCCTAAGAATGTCTCAAGCACTTTAAAGGGTAAAAAGCTGTATTATTTGACAACATTGGCACAATATTGCATGTGCTGTTTTATAAAACCGGTGTATTTTGGTCTTATCCGAATCGTACGTTTTCATGCAAAGTTAGTAGCCTTGTAAACACATTGCACAGTGTTCAAAGAGCAAAGTTGTTGTTCACAAAGGAATTCTGGTCCGGAGAAAAACGCCAACAGTTAGTGTATAGACAAACCGAATTCGAACTATAGGCATTGTGATGTAATTTTGGGAGAACAACAAAAAACCATATTTCACAGACGGAATACAGATATTTGAGAAGACATCAACGGTTTCAGCCAATGGCACTTTGAATAAAATCGAATCAGTAGCGCATTTAGAGTGAACACAGTTCAGAGTTTTAATTTTCGTCTCTAATCCCTTATTGACCCTGATAACCGTTAATGACGCAAGCGAATCGATGAACCGATTACACGTTTGTCATCGCTCAGTTAGATAATGACCCCGTACCTACCCTGACCCTAAGGGTCTAGACGGCCTGGCGATGTGTTAACGTTTATAAACAAAAATCTATATTTCACAATCCACTTCAAAAACATATATCAAATATATTCGTCTGTCGCAAAACAGAGCATTGCAGGCATCGTCATCGCTTGAGTTTTTAAAATTGTACGAAGTTGCGTTTTCCCGGGCAGGTTTCTCGTCCCGGTGAATTTGAAATGAATATCGAAGGTATATGGTAGGTCCTTGGTATACTTATAGATAGAATATGCCTCAGAGATATTCAGACTCTCAAACTTGTACCACGGTCCCTTCACAAACCGAGCTGTTACAATATTCTTTGGCTCTGCTACTTGTTGAGGGTCTTTTTAGAGTTATTGAGCAAACTAAGTTTTCACTGATTCAGTTTTGTAAAAATAGAGAATTTTATTTTTTCCCATGGAGATAACACAGGGATAGCGGTCATTTTGAATTTCAAATATCGATTCGGTAAATATTTGGTAATTTGTTTTTCTTGTGTGCATGCTTATTTATAGTCTCGATTTGGTGAGAGAGTGGTTGAAAATTTCATTCACAATTTGAGCAAAAGTCTGTCATTTTCAAGGCGCGAACTCCCTTATGATGCAAAAGGAAATTGGAGCATTACTGTTTATTCTTTAGTTATATCTGACACTCTATATGACTCTACAAGCGTCAACGTCACAAAATCGCCGAAATAATTAATCTATCCATAGAAAAGTATTTTTATTAAAGGTTATCACAACGCTCTATAATGCTTTCTTGATCTTGTAGTTGTCACATGAGTTGTGTGCAGGTAAGAGAGAGAGG
>LD342926.1:42429-61256 GCA_001465055.1 Ptychodera flava | reverse complement strand
TAAAATACTGATGAAGTGCAACTCACTCAACCATTCTCTCAACAGCAGTGGTCGGCATTCCAACAACGTCGTTCCATGCTCCATGCTCCACATGATAACCAAGTGGCATGCACTTCCTCAAAACTAAGATTCTGACTAAACAACTGTACAGCCCCTGCGTGAGAGTTTATTACTTACAGCCATGAGCTGCGTTCTTTGTGACTGCTGTTGTAGATCGCCCGATACAGCGGTAAAGCTCCCAAAGCCGGCGGTGAAAAACTACAACTATGTCTACTATGGTGTGAGAATTTTCGCTCTTATCGATGGAATGTTGATGTTTTCGTTTTTCGTCACCTTCTCTCTGCTGCAGACAGATAACTTCACACATTTGACATCTAAATATAAAGCAATATTCAGTCTGGACCCCACGGAACCCCTATTAGACGATGGTTTACTGTGCTTCATGTTCGGTTTTGCACTGTACGCATTTTTGGCAGTTATCATATTAAAGGCTAAGAGAGAGCGACAGCATTTCCATGGTTTTGCCCGTGACTTTGGCAGACTTCTGCGTGAATCGCCTGGATACTCGCTTGTATTTGTTATCTCTTTGCTTTACTTCCTCTTTACGACGTCAATTGCCGTTATGCAGTTGGTAAAGAATGAAACTGATCATAAGACTCAGTCTGCAATTGTGGAATCAGTGGAATCAGTCTGTATCGCTGTATCGCTCACTTGTAGTGTTTACTACGTGGCGGAGAGTTTCTGCGTGTTGTCGATCGAAGAAAGTATTGCCGACAGGAAAAAATTCAACATTCTTCATGCACAGCCTGAGCGAGGGACGAGAAAAGACACGAGCACCCGACAGGGCCAACTAGGCTCGGAAGAGGGGAGGCCACTGCTTGGCAGTACATCACAGAATGGGGACCAGAACACGTCACCGAAGGGGGACCAGAACACGTTACCGAATGTGGAAAAGAACACGTCACAGAATGGAGATGAAATTACGTCACAGTATGGGGACCAGATACCGTCACAGGCTGGAGACCAAATCACGTCACAGAATTGGGACCAGAACTCGATACGGAATGGGGACCAGAACACATCGCAAAATGGGGATCTGTCCTCACACGGGCGTATCTTCCCACTGGAATCAATTATAGCCTGTCTGCCGTATCGCTCTTTGATGTTCTTGGAGTTATGTTGCCTTGCAAACTGCATCAGCGGAATAATCAATTTTGCGGCGACGTTTCCTAACGATGACAGTTCGGTCGGAAATCTAGTGTTGTACATAGCTCTAATTCCAGTGGTTGCTGTCGGAAAACTGAAGTGCAGGAACATATCCGTCTTCTACAGCTGTAGGTTGGTACGATGGAGTTAGGAAAAGCGGACAACCAAATGGATACATCAAACCACAGTCACCTGTGGTCGGTCTATTCTGCCCGACGTCTATGGCCCAATAGACGTCAGGCATATGTACACACGTCTATGGGGGCATAGACGCCGAGCAGAATAGACCGACCACAGGTGACTGTGATCAAACTGAAAAACCACAATTGTGTCGTTACTGGGGAATCGTTTACGGGGACAACTGAGGCCGCGTATCATGACATCATATGGCTATGCTTCCAAACTGACTCTTTATGGGTGATGAGTCCGATACATGCACAGTCGCTGTGGTTCGATACATGGCGATGGCCGTTGTAAGCATATAAGGGAGCCGTAGTTATTTACGCTGGGAGGGGGGTCGAAGGAATTTCTTCGGAAACTCCCAAATTTCGGGTACCCCTTCTGCAAACCATGATAAATTTGATTACTCCTCTCTAACTCAGAAATTTTGACTGTACCCCTTAGAAAAGTTGATACCGATACATGTATTCGTAAAATTTACATAAATACAGAAATAGTAAAGACCTTTCAAATCCTGATGTACCCTGCTAGATTATCATCGGTTATGTCATGACGATTGAAAAAGGTGAAACCATCAAAACAAAATTCAAAGTGACATTAAAATACATATATAAAAGCTCACGCTATAAGCAGGCTAGGTTAAGTTATATAATCTTTTATTTTATTTACTCAGATCAGTAAGAGCATGAAGAAAAGGAGAGGAAATGATAGAGTAAACAGTGAGAAAAACTCAATAATATTCATAACGTTTGGGCCGCCTGTGTTCTGACCACAGCCTCTCTTTACAATTACCATAACGGAAACTCGGCCGATCGACAGAAGTGTACATGGAATGGCCTGGCGTTAATATGTAGTTTCGTATCAGCAACGAAATGGTTTTGTCACCGATAAAATACATTGCATCGCCTACCGTTCCATGTCCGATCCTCATTTTGTTCACACTCAAAAGGAAGAGTTGTTAATCATAGAACATTTTTAGTTCATTTGAAGAGAATGCCGTTTTACTCCTGTTTGCATTTGAACATGTTTTATTGGTATAACGGTAAATAAGGGTTACAGTGCTTGTCAGAAAGGTGTAACAGATATCAATTATCATTTATCGTTGGTATTATTTTAATCAATTTACAACAATGTGTCTCCAACTTGTCTGTTTTTAGAGCAATTTCGCACGCCAGGTCACATTTAGCTGTGGGTCCATAGCTGTGGTGTTTTCAGACGAGATTCCTGCCTTTTGTGGGCTGGTTTTGACTTTTACGATTTTAACCCGCCACCACAATCGTAAAAGCCAAAACCAGCCCGTAAAAGGCAGGAATCCCGTCTGAAAACACCACAGCTATGGACCCACAGCTAGGTCACATTGTGTTAACTTGTATCAAGTACAGAGCAAATGATGGTTTATCATTTTTCGCTTTCACTGCATAAAAATCGTTTTGTTATTGGTATGAGATGGTTATAAATAACTCAAGTGCCTCCAAAAAGTACATCATAAAGACTAGGTCTCATGACAAGGACGGGAGACTCTCTGTAGAAATTGTAAAGTTCACCCCTTTAGGGTGTCTGAGAGTTTACATGAGTAAAGTAAATGCTCTATTATTTCGTTATTGCTATCACAGGAACAGAGAAAATTCTGGGATACATCCCATTCTGTATAGATGTCATAGTTAGTGCGGCAAATATTGGTGGTGTTTAAATTGATATAAACGAGTTCCTGTGTCTTGTCTGAACTCCATTTTGAGTCCCGGTAACTTGAAATAACCATACCTACGCAGTAAATACTATTCTATTTTTATTTTTAGTGCAACAAGTTTTTTATTCAGGACGCATAATCTGCAGTTGTGTGGTTGTCGTTTCATTACACAGTAGCTAAGTTTGTTGGAAGACGGCTTTTTGTACTGATCCTATCACATGTAAATTTGCATTGTTAAATCTGGAAGACGTTATTACTGTATTTCCATCTCATCTTATCCGCCGTCGTATAAATGAGACACTCTGATGTTGTGAACACGGCCTCGTCTTCATATTCAGAGGCAGATTTCATACCAAAAGATAAATTCGAACCAAATAATAAAACAGGTTAAAAAAAAAAAAACGTTATTCGTCCCGGCGGAAGCAACACCAGCCAAGTGGATATAGGGATACATTTTGTAGTTACCGTTTTGTACTTACCGAAAATGTTATAGTACTAAGAAGTTGACAGAGTATATCTGTAGCACTTAGTGACGATTAACGGAAAGATTCATGGTATCTTTGGACGGATGACGTAACACAACTAATTTTACGGCAAATGATGTGCCACATGAGTACAATCGATTTCTTACATCTCAATGTAGATACACTAGATGAAAAACAATAAAATGTATATTGTTATATATGTATGCATTATGTATTTAAGTGCTTGTATATAAATATAAATATATATATTATATATATATATATATATATATATATATATATATATATATATATATATATATATATATGCTTGTAAAAGTAGTAATATATGCGCTTGTATGTATGTACGCACGTATGTCGACTTGGTTCAAGTCTGTGATTTGTGAATGTTTAAGTAGGGTGAACACGATGCTTTGTGTTCTGTTTTCATGTGTAACGTGTGAGTTGGGTGAACGCGATGAGTGGGATGAACGCTATACAGGGGAGTTTCTCCCGGAATATTAAAGGTAACGTGTTCAATCGCTTAGAAAACCTGGCCTGCCAAATTCCGGACAGTTTTGTATGAAATAGGAGAGACACATGAGAAACTATTACAAATGAGTTTTATTTTTTTAAAATAGCGTTGATTGCGATTTCGGGTTTGTTACTAAATATAGCTGCACGCGCTCGACTTTCGGACAAATATAACACTAGCAGGTTTTGTTTTCGTCGTTTATGCGAAAAATGCGGACAAATGTTTGTTTATGCATATTAATGAGAGAGAACAGTGACGTCATTTGCGATTAGCGCTATTCACCGACTTGAACCAAGTCTAGTACGTATGTGTACAGGTACGTCTGTCTGACTGTCTGTACGGACGGACAGCGGGACGCACGTACGTGTGTGTGTGTATGTATGTATGTATGTATGTATGTATGTATGTATGTATGTATGTATGTATGTATGTGTATGGTCATAGCCGATGGTGCGAAACTGAGAAGTTATGTTACTTAGAAACTAAGTCATAATTGGAATTGACGTTATTTTTCCATCATTTACTTGTTATTGTAATTTTTTGCGTCTCTAAAGACAGTGAGAAATTGTTTGTTCGGTACAAATATGTCTATTCGCTCAAAATACTACAAAAATGTGTAAACGTTGCATCTAGATTGAAAGTAGGGCACCCAGTACTCTGAATCAGATACATGATGAAATACGTGGGCGGAGTTTGTATTTGAAAAGTATAAACTGCTTTCTTAGCTTCCAATTGGTGCATCAGAGGAAATTCCCTTCTGAGCTATATATAGCTTTTGTTGACAGTTATAATCGGCATAACAGTGTACGTTGTAATGACAAACGAATCACTGTCTGTGTTATCTTGCGTATATCAGTATCTGATGCTGATCTGAACCTCACGATTTCAAATTCGTCTGTGCATTAGGTCATACAGAAGGTAAGCATACATCTGTTGTAGTTTATCAGATTTTTTTACCTGCGAATATGTTTGTGGCTATTGAATCCGTGTGCACCGTCGTCTCTATAGCGTATACGTCCGTCGAGAGTTCAACACACACCCAGTCTTTTGTGCAAAGACAGAATGTCAATGCATTGATGTTCAGTTCTCAGTAGACGCCCTAGTTTTCAGTACGACAGTACGTGTCCGTTGAATGGCTGCTTTCGCTTTGTCTCCCACTATGCATGCACACTTTACATTTCGGACAAACGTGTTCGACGTTGCGTTGTGTTTACGTACTATGCCCATGTTAATCATCAGCATATTTAGCATTGTTCAAAATTTGAGATTACTATACGATCGACATCATAATCATGTAGGTAAGCGTCTTGCACAGCCTTCGAAGCAATTCTTTGAATTACATGTAATTAGCCGTACATATGTATGACTCGGATTCGGGAATTTCCGTTTGTCACTCAGTAGACGTATTGAGTGACCTTAAGATGAACTTTCGATCTCTGTCTGCCAGACATGGTATATCATCAGTGTGGGGCAAGTGTCATGTTTTGAGTGAAACCGTAGCCAGAGAGGGTCAATATGAATATCCCGTGGGGGTACTCCCATAGAAAGGTGAACGGGTATGCCGCCCAAATGGGTCACTTTTCACGAAAAAATACCTAAACATAGGTCGATTTTGCATTCGAAAATCTCTATTATGGGTTGATAACAAAGCAAATGCCCAATGCTTTAGGAAAACCTTCACATGCAACAGAATAAAAGTAAAAACTCATCAAGTTTGTCAAGCAAATCCCTAAAAAGGGGTCATATTTTTGGAATATAAATATGGGTAGATATTTTCGGCAGCACACCCTCCCGTATGAATATATCAGAAGTACTCCTCCCGGAGGCGGTCCATATGCAGGGGGTGAGTCAGAAAACCCAAGGTATGCCTTAAGACGTGCAAAGACGTGTCGTCAACCTTGTTTCCGTTAGTCACAGGGTGGGACCACAGATCATATATTCAGCCTGTAACCACATCAACAAACGAGACCAGTTTAAGTTTTAATGAAGTATGTCCTGGTATGGACTTGCAAATTTTTGGATTTGTGACAAAATAAGTATCTGAAGTATACTGCTGCGCCCCCCCCCCCCAAGTTGAATCAGAATGATAAATGCACTGAAATTTTCTGTAAGAATTGTCAATATACTGAGTCAATTTTGTCTTTTGTCTTTTGTCTTTCTAATTGTGTCAGTCGAAATATATTTATTGTCCGAAAACTATGGCAGTGACCGTGACTGTAGACAGTTTCGCAACCGTGACGTCAACCATGAGCATTATGGTTTCATTGGTTTTTCATAGACATTATGCAGTACTTATGGATGCTGTGGTGGTATGTTATACTTTGTATTTAATTTCGAACTCTTTCCGCTCAACTTGAAACAAAGGTTTCTCATTTTAATCATGAACCATCCAGTAAAGTGCATTTTGTGTGAAACCTTTACCACAGACTTTGCAAACAAATTGTTTTTCTTTAAATGAACCTTCTTCTCGCGTATTAAACACTGAATTTCTCTGAATCTCATAGCACAAACTCTACAAACAAATGGCTCTTCGTTAGTGTAAATTGTCTGGTAATATTTCCAATGAGTTTTCGACTTAAAACTCCCACCACAGACTTTGCAAACAAACGGCCTTTCATTGGAATGAATCCCAGGATGACATTTTAATGAACAGTAATCTTTAAACGTTGGAAACAAATGGCTTTGTGTGAATTCTATGGTGACAATTTAAGGCAGCATTCCATGTGAAGTATAGATTTTCTCTTAACTTCTGCACCTTCTTTAGCCATACATCGTCGAGGAAAACCCGCTACATCCATTCCCTATTACTTCACAGCCATAATGTTGGTATGATGCAAAAGGAATAATACCAGGAATTATAATTTCCTGCTATGTGTTTTCAAGGGGAGCTTGAATAAGATGTTCCGAAAGTTTTCAATACCTCAGTTGTCTCGTCATGAACTCCACAAATGAAAAAAATTCTACTGAGTATCTTGAAAGAGATTTTATTTCTGACAACGTTGGAAACGAAAACAAACGAAGAAAAGGAAACGTAGTTGACATGTCAATCTCAAGTCTGAAAAATTTAGTTGCAGCCACACATTTACATATTCAACACATGAAATAGAAACAATTGATAAAAAAGGTACATGAAAGAATAGGGGACGAGAGTCAAAACAATGAAAGAATGACCAATGGACTCCTTGACATAAAATTTAGAAAAGATATGAGAAAATCTAAAACAGGGCAATGGCGCTGAAATTGTAACACATTACATCAAAAATATCTATCCTTATTCGTCAATATTTGGTCACTTGGTAAACATAATGTTAGCGTTGATACAAGCAAACAACTTATTACAGGTTGACAGTCTTAGAAACCGTTTACAGACTGGTTGACAGTTTGAAAGCATCATCCAGGCATGTGCACATTCTGTGAATTGTTAGGAAAACTTGCTGTCGTCTGCAACAGAGACGAGTGATAAACGTGTACTTTCCTATTTTTCAATGGGAAAATTTGGATTGGGTGTGTCACAAATTACTATGACTGGCAATATCCACTTAATAGGATTCGTTTGTGACTCTCGTGCCTTCGTCGCAAAAAATATATGTTTCCATCATATTGACCTAAAGAAAAACAGAGAAATAACCTCTCTTTTGCCGTGGTTTGGAGGTCCTCAATTCAACACTACATACATACATACATACATACATACATACATACATACATACATACATACATACATGAAGTACACACGCAATGGATGTACACCGACTAATCACAATTGCACCCTATACAATACGGAAATTTATCTCATGAAAGAAATCTCAGGAACTTTCACGTTCAAATTTTATTGCTACTTGAACAAACCTATATTAGAGCATCTACCTTCATACGTAATAAAAAAAAGATAATACCAGATAACGTTTTCGTTGTATAACAGATACACTTTCAAAACACACTGTTTCCTTTGTATGAATGCATGTGTGGTATTGCATACTTTGTATTTCATTTTCAACACTTTCCTGTCATCTTGAAAACAAAACTTTTCTCATTTTAATTATGAATCATCTGATGACGTTTTAAACTTGCATTTAGTGTGAACCCCTTACCACAGAATTTACAAACAAATGGCTTTTCATTTGAGTGAATTCTATGGTGACCCTTTAAAGTGTCATTCCGTATGAAACCCTTACCACATACCGTTCAGACAAACGGTTTTTCATTTGAATGAGTCCTCTGGTGAATAGTCAGACCTCCACTCTGTATGAAACCCTTACCACAGACTTTACAAACAAATGGCCTTTCGTTTGTCTGAATCATCTGGTGATTTTTCAAAGTGTAATTCCACTTGAAACCCTTACCACAGACTTTGCAAACAAACGGTTTTTCGTATGAATGAACTCTCTGGTGGCGGTTTAGAGAACTATTTTCTCTGAATCTCATACCACAGACTTTGCAAGCAAATGGTTTTTCGTTTTTGTGTATCCTCTGGTGACATTTTAAGTTTGAGTTCCGCCTGAAACTCTTACCGCACACTTTGCAAACATGGGGGATTTCAGTTAAATGTATTCTTTGGTGAGATTTTAGATTTCTAATCTCTCTGAAACTTTTACCACAATCTTTACAAACAAATGGCTTTTCGTTTGTGTGAATAGTCTGGTGATTTTTCAAACCAGAATGCCACCTGAAACCCTCACCACAGACTTTGCAAACAAACGGTTTTTCATTTGAATGAATTCTCTGGTGAATATTTAGATATCCTCTCTGTATGAAACTCTTATCGCAAACTTTACAAGCATATGGCTTTTCGTTTGAATGAATTCTCTGGTGATTTTTCAAACTGACATTCCACTTGAAACCCTTACCACAGACTTTGCAAACAAACGGCTTTTCATTTGAATGAACACGTTGATGAAGATATAGATGTCCAATCTGTTTGAAACTCTTATTGCAAACTTTACAATTATATGGCCTTTCGTTTGTATGAATTCTATGATGATTTTTCAAATGAGAATTCGAAGCACAACCTCTACCACAGACTTTACAAACAAATGGCTCTTCATCTGAATTAACCTTATGGTGACATTTTATGTTGTTAGCCATGGAGCTTGCCCCATGATTAATTCTCTCATGATGTATAAGATTCTTATTCGGTTCAAACCTTTCATCATTAACTTTGTATTCCAAATGTTTTTCATTTGACTGAGTCTTCTGTTGAGCTCCCGAACATGCATTCTCCACAAAACTTTCCCCGCACACTTGTCCGAGAAATGCCATGATGGTATTTTCACTTGAGGGAATCCTTCAGCGACGTTCAGAACTCAGCGTAGAACTCTTCACACAAATGTTGCTTACAAAAGGCAAGGCATTGCAACTTCATTTCCCAGCTGAAGAATAAGGAATCACTTTCAGGAAGATTTCACCTCAGAGCTACTTGGGCGATTATGTGTGGCTTCTGTTGCCTTCTTATTGCTGCATTGACATCTGTTGATGGACATTGAATTTCAAATCTCCCAAGATTTATATTAATCGCTGCAGTTGGCTACATGTACTTCGAAGACACGTAGCTATCCAATCACCCTAGTCTCAGTGAATTCCGACTGTGGCATCCGATCCGGCTTTTCTTGTAACTGGAAGCTTTTACTTTGAATTGCCAGGAGATGATACTGTTGGGATCTGCTTTTTCAAAATTCACTGGGTACATCCACTACCAGGATGCTCTGAAAGAAAAAAAAGTTTTACGACTCAGTAAATGTTGTTTGAATATGAACAATAAAGGGGAACCCCTCAACCGTTTATGTTTTAAATGAGACTAAACTCGGAACGAGGTATCCATCGTGCACAGACAAGGACAAAAATCTGTGCATCGTGTTAAAATGTCATCTGGAACAAAAGACCCAATGCAGATATGCGTCCTAAACGATATCTGTCCCATATTACAAGTACGTATACAGTAAGAGGGGGCGCCCAGAGAGCGCCCTCGAGCGACTGATCTCCCAGTCTAACATTCCCTCACGCGTAACATTCCCTCAAAGTTTCGAAAAGACAAGTCATCTTTGATGACACAGTCCCCGCTTATCCATGTTGTTATAATCTTTTGTGTCTATAGGTAGCTGTGGTCTAGGTCGCTGTGGAATGACATTGATGCAACGGTTGCATCAGGCCTGTGACTTGCATAATAAAGTTATCTGAGGAATGTTCAATAAATGACTCATTTCTGCCGGTAATGACCACTGAAGGAACTTTTGATTACATCACACATAACGATGCCCTCACTGCCTCTAGTGTCATGACGGCACATACTTTACACATGGTTTGGTGGAATTTTCGAAATGGTATGGGATCGGTAATGGTATGTTGTTGTAATCAGCCATCAGCCAAGTCTCAACAACATTGATTAAGGAATATTTGCATATGATTAAGCCTCAAAGACATGAAAAAATCCAAAAATGACCATCGGGCAGCAATATTGGAAAAAAATGACAATCTGGCAGCCATATTGGAACATGTCACGAAGTACATTGACATGTATGCCATAGTGCTGGATCTTTGTGCCAAGTTTGGACAAAATGGGTGTAATGACCTTTGAATTACGCTTCAAAGACATGCAAAATTCCAACAAAATGGCAGATCTGCAGCCATATTGGATCCTATCGCAAGGTTAATTGATACATGCATATGTATGCCATAGTGCTTTGCCTTTGTGCCATGTTTGAACAAAATCGGTTCAAGAATGTTTGAGTTATGGTTCAAAGACATGAAAAAATCGCCAAAAAATGGCCGTCTGTCAGCCATATTGGATCATATCATGAAATAAATTTGTGTTCATATGAGGGGCATAATGTTTTGCTTTTGTGCCAAATTTGAACAGAATCGGTTCAAGGATGTCTGAGTAATGGTCCAAAGACATGAAAAATTGCAACAAAATGGCCGCCTCATGCCCATATTGGATTATATCGCAATATAATTCAACATGCGTTTGTAGGCCATAGTGTTATGCCTTTGTGCCAAGTTTGAACAGAATCGGTTCAAGGATGTTTGAGTTATGGTTCAAAGACATGAAAAATCACAAAATAAAATGGCCGCCTTGTGGCCAAATTGGATTGTATCGCAAACTAATTTGACATGCACATGTAGGCCATAGTGTTATGCCTTTGTGCCAAATTTGAACAGAATCTGTTCAAGGATGTCTGAGTTATGGTCCAAAGACATGAAAAATTGCAACAAAATGGCCGCCTCACGCCCATATTGGATTGTATTGCAATATAATTAGACATGCATATGTAAGCCATAGTGCTATGCCTTTGTGCCAAGTTTGAACAGAATCGGTTCAAGGATGTTTGAGTTATGGTTCAAAGACACAAAAAATCGCAAACAAAATGACCGCCTCGCGGCCATATTGGATCGCATCGCAAACTAATTTTACATGCACATGTAGACCATAGTGTTATGCCTTTGTGCCAAGTTTGAACAGAATCTGTTCAAGGATGTCTGAGTTATGGTCCAAAGACATGAAAAATCGCAACAAAATGGCCGCCTCACGCCCATATTGGATCGTATCGCGAAATTATTTGACATGGATATGAAAGCAATAGTGTTATGCCTTTATGCGAAGTTTGAACAGAATCTGCTCAAGGATATCTGAGTTATTATGGCCCAAAGACGTGAAAAATCGCAACAAAATGGCCGCCTCGCAGCCAAATTCGATCGTATCACAGAATAAATCGACGTCCATCTGTAGGTCATAGTGCTATGCCTTTGTGCCAAGTTTGAACGAAATTGGTCCAGCAGTGTCTGAGAAACTGTTGATGACGGACGGACGGACGGACGGACGGTCGGGACCCAATCTATAAGTCCCCGCCGGACTTCGTCCGCGGGGACTAAAAAGACAACTGTCAAATGTGACAATGCGGTTAAACTTGTGCACACAGGTTATTATCAGAGGTTTGCCAAAACAATGGAGGTAGAAAGCTTTCTGCCTCCATGCTAAGACAAATAAACAAAGCAAAAGAATTCCACAAAGAACCGTGGTTGATATCAACATTTAGTTGTTCTGTATACCATGGAGTTAATCCTTTTTTGGTCCATGCATACACCATGGAGCTAGAAACAGATCCTTATCTAGCTCCATGCATATACGAACCACCAGTAGTGATGCTAAGAATAATATCTTGATATCAGTAGCCCCGATGGTGATCCTGACTATAAGTTCGGTGGAAATATCAATGATATGCTAATAAGTGTGTTCATATCATGACTACTAGTGCAGATATGAATTATGGCATTTGCTACTCTCCCCAAAAAACGAACAAAAATACCCCAGAAAAAAAAAACAAGCCATAGTAAAGTGCCACGAACTACAGAGACGCAGAGGTTAAATCCTAGTGTCCGACAACTTGCCACCTCAAAAAGAACACCAAAAATCAATCGTTCCGCCTTGAACGGGCTACGGAGATAGCAGACAGCCCTCCATTGACTAGGGGGTATCACGAACAACATTAAGTTCGATGTGTGAAGCCCTCTCTTCACAACTATTGTACTTTGAGAGACATTCATTTTGATCAATATGATCGCATTTACTATTGTCAGTATGCGCCTCAGGAACAGATAATATTCGGACTGTCAAACTTCTTAATACACGGACTTATTTTGGTTCATTTTGAAGCTAGTGTGGTGACGTTTTTGTGAAAATTCGGCGGCCATTTTGAATTTCAAATTTGAGTAAATTTGAGGAGCAAAATTTACACGGTGACCCCCTGATTTTTTTTCTTGATTTTGAGAGAAAATGTTTGAAAGATTTCTTATGGAAAGTCTCAGGGGAATTTTCAGTCTGTCACAACACATACAAAACCCTCCATCCCCAAAGGCACTTGACACATTTCTGTGATAATCATATTTAATACTGTTTATTACACCTCACTCATTCAGCGTGCACTGCCATTGGTTAAACACGACTCACGTGACATGTAAAGGAACGTGATGATGCCCTCTGCGAATGTGATGATGCCCTCTGCGAACTTGATGATGCCCTCTGCATTTGATATTACATGGATGACGTCATTTTACTTACTGCGCATCCTTGCTGCGCAAAACAAATTGTCGTTCGCTTGTTGTACTTTGCAGTTGGCAACTTATGGCTGCGAAACGTCATGCAGAGCTGTCACCGGCACAGTTAGACGATATTTTGATGCAAGTAAACAGCAAACGAACGAAAATGGCAACAAGGAATGCAATTTCTGTGTTCAGCGACTATGCAAGCAATGCAAAAGTTTGGATACGCCACCGAGGAGATCGGCAAACTTTAGCGGCAACCCTAGACTCGGCACTGACAACATTTTACGCTGAGGTCCCGGACTCAGAAGGCCAACTGTACTCGAAGAAGTCTTTGTGTTTTTGTTTCTTTGCATGTTTGCTTGTTCGGTGTAATAAAAATAATAACACATGAGAGCTTGGGCAATATCACGATTTTTGCCTGCCCTCGGGCTGGTGGTCATGATCGAAATACTGATGATGCCCTCGCCTACGGCTCGGGCATCATCAGTATTTCGATCATGACCACCATCCCTTGGGCAGGCAATAAATCGTGATATTGCCCTCGCTCTCATGTGTTATTATTTAAATGTAGAATGTCTACATGACTTGTTAAAAAAAATCATGGTACACGATATCACTGTACATGTCGGCTGGCATAACCGAGTGGCTACGAGTACTGTACATTTTTTTCTGTAATATCATGTACCGTGATTCTTTATTGAATAAACAAGGCATATAGAAATTCTACATATGAACTATGTTTATCGTCCCAGAAATGTCCCGAGCGCCTGTGGTTTCGGCCCTGTGTTTTCCGGCCCAATGTCGTTTCGGTACCACTCTTTCCCCCGATAATCGTACCAATTATAGACTTGGTTAAAGTATGTGATTTTTGAATGTTCGAGTTGGGCGAACGCAATGATTTGTACTATGTTTTCATTTAAAACGCGTCAGTGGGGGAATGCGAAGAGTGGAGTAGACAGGGAGTCTCCGGTGAATCCGACAGAAACTAATTCACTACTGCGCAGACTCAAATGTAACGCGTTCAATCACAAGGAAAAACTTGCCTCGGCTATCAAATTCCAAATAGGTTTGTGTGAAATAGAGAGAAACGAGAGAAACTATCACGAATGATTTTATTGTTTGAAAATTCGCCGATTTGAACAAAGTCTATACCAATTAGGCCGCCATATCAAAACTTTAACCGTGATTGCCGTGAAACAAACACGTCTTTACGACGATAAACAAATTTTCATCGTACGGTACACCAGGGCGACAATCAATATGTATCAAATGTTTGGCTTATGATGAACAACGAAATAGATGTTTTACGAAATCGCGAAATAACGAAATGACAACATTTCCACAACCTCCAAATTTTTTCTTCAATGAAATCTAATATTTAAATAATGTCCGTGACCACAGCAGTTGGTTTACTGGGTTTAATGAACGGATTATGTACGTAATGGAATATTTTGAAGTGACTTCAATCACGTCGAACTACAAAGTGATACATGGCGAAATCATGGGCCGCCATGAAAATATCAGTATGAACACTTACTCCCACAGTCACTACAGTACCTGTTTAGTCAGGGCAGTTGTGAAGCTTCACAAATTTCTCTCGAAATAAAGCCATAACATTTTGGAATTGAGGTTTTTAATCTTCAAACACTAGCTGTCGAAACGCAGCAATCTGTTGGCGGGTAGCTTGCGTAGCTATGCAGTGGCAGGTTTGACCTTTGATCCGCAAAGCTTTGCATGCATGGCAGGGCACAGGCGACCCAATAAGTATTACTGAGTTTTTCACACTGTTTTCTCTATCATTTTCTATTCTTTCTTCATGCTCTGAATGATCGGAATAAATAAAATAAATGGTTTATATAACCTAACCTAGCGTCTGTGACTCTTTATTTATTTTACACTCCATTACAAGGATGATATCTCTCATACACACATGCTGTAATTAATTAGTCAACACAACTAATTATGCTAATCCGTGGACTTATAAGGGATTTTACGGGTTGGTCAACATCGCGAAAGATAGGAATGGAATACTAAAACCTATCTTTCCGATGTTGACCAATGTCTCATAAGTCCACGGATTAGCATAATTAGTTGTGTTGACTAATTAATTACAGCATGTGTGTATGAGAGATATACGTCCTTGTAATGAAGTGTAAAGTAAATAGTCACAGAGGCTAGGTCAGGTTATGTAAACCATTTATTTTATTTATTCCGATCATTCAGAGCATGAAGAAAGAAGAGAAAATGATAGAGAAAACAGTGTGAAAAACTCAGTAATACTTATTGGGTCGCCTGTGCCCTGCCATGCATGCAGAGCTTTGCGGATCAAAGGTCAACCCTGCCACCGCATAGCTACGCACGCTACCCGCCAACAGATACATGTAGTTGCGTTTCGACAGCTAGTGTTTGAAGATTAAAAACCTCAATTCCAGAATGTTATGGCTTTATTTCGAGAGAGATTTGTGAAGCTTCACAACTGCCCTGACTAAACAGGTACTGTAGTGACTGTGGGAGTACGTGTTCATACAGATATGTTCATGGGGGCCCATGATTTCGCCATGTATCACTTTGTAGTTCGACCGTGATTGAAGTCACTTCAAAATATTCTATTACGTACCTAATCCGTTCATTAAACCCAGTAAACCAGCTGCTGTGGTCACGGACATTATTTAAATATTAGATTTCATTGAAGAAAAAAATTGGAGGTTGTGGAAATGTTGTCATTTCGTTATTTCGCGATTTCGTAAAACATCTATTTCGTTGTTCATCATAAGCCCAAATGTTTTGGGTTTTTTTTGAGAATGAATAAGTGTAGACATTGTCATAACTTGCTATCGCAGTGAATACGCGGTTACTCTGTGGACAGGCCCCCAGTCGCTTGGCTTGTCTCGTCAGTACACTTAGCTCCATGCTGTCCGGCGGTGGGGCGAGACGTTCGGCCCACGGTCTGAGCAGCAGCTTGACAGTCTGTGGAAGTTAATTCCTTCAATTTATTCATTTTTGATATTTATTTGCCCACAGACTTGGAGCAAGTCTACGCAGCTGCAAGTCCGAAGTCAAAGATTACGCGCACGAGTGTGATTTTTACTGCCGCGATTGAAAGAGTTAGCACTTTTTTTTACCCTGTCGACGACGCAGAAACCTACAGTTTTCGAGGTGTCGTGTTTACACCGACGAGCTGAACTGAGCAATAAGCCGAACAGCATTCGACTTTCAAGTTTGTACCGGCTGAAATTAAGTGCGGTCGTCGATACCCCTTTCCCAGTAACGGAGGACCAGCGTCTTTACTTGTCTCAGCACGCATGGACCACAACAGGCAGACTAGTGCGCGTTCATGGCAAATGACAAAAGCGTTTAGTTGGTGCCGTTTACTTCACAAGTATTTTGGTGCGTATGTACAGTGCGTTTCACCTAGGTACCGCAACTCAGCGTATGAGACAGACACAATCCACGTACAAAACACACAGTTAGCTTGGGTATCACGGACACATTTCAAAGCCACCGACTCGTCGATAAATTACAGTAAACCAGCACGGGGCAGCCGCTGTCTAGACTGAGAGATAAACAGTTGACTGGACTTGATCTACAGTGTAACTGTTTCTTTTACAATTTCAGCTAAGAGTTCAAGAGGTGAAGGTATTCTCAACAGAAACTAACTAAAAAGCCACACATTGTAGATCAAGTGTATCTCTCAGTCTAGACAGAGCGGCTGCCCCATGCTTGTTTACTGTAATAAATCGACGAGTCGGTGACTTTGAAATGTGTCCGTGATACCCAAGCTAATCGTGTGTTCTGTACGTGGATTGTGTCCGTCTCGTACGCTGAGTTGCGGTACCTAGGTGAAATGCACTGTAAACAGTGTATAAACTGTATGTTAACCGTGGGTAAACGGTATCTCCATGGAAGGGATGCAATGTCCTACATAAGCAAAAAATGAGATGGATGAACAGTCTCATATACATTACGTTTACTTTTTTGTACGAAACTATAAGTTTTCGTAGATAACATCGTAGATAAAAAGAACCGACTCATTTAAGTGCCTGGATAGACCACACAAGGGAGTACTAAATTACTTGTTGTGTTGATAGTAGAGACCAAAGTTACAGTATTTGTACCAATGATTTTGACGATGAGACACAGCTGGATTTTGATACATTACCTAATTAGGTTTGTCAGTTTGCTCTCCAATTTACCCTTTTTAGTGGTCAACTTTTACAACTTTGCGCCAACAATGGACTAAAACAGCAGGTGACGCAGCAAGATGTCTGTAATCTAATTTACTATGTCGTATGTTTATATCTTTACAGCAGCTATCAGTTTCAATGGTGACATACACAGAGACTGGTTGCCAAGTTTTACAAGCAGTTCAAATTCACGGAGAGGTGGTAAAAGAACGACGTTACTGCAAATTTAGACTTGGAGGACAGTGTTCTTTGTAGTTGAATATCAATAAAGTTCATGACTTCAAAAACAATAGAGTGATGTGTAAAATGAACAAACTTTACTTTGGTTATCAACAAATGAATGACACCACATTTCTCAATGAGCTGACATTGGGGCCTACTTCAGTACGAAGTGAACTTGGGGTTTCAGGCTATTTCGTGAATGTCATTTGTTTTCTATATTGACAAGATTGTAGCGACAAGCGATAAAAACATTGCAACATTGTAAGAGTGTTTATCATTTCTAGTTGATCCGACGTTTTTATTAAACACAAATAAATCTAAAACTAACAACCCAAGGTCTTTGTGTCAGCAACTTTCTAGCCTAAAAAACTCAGACAACAGTTTTCTATATTGACAAGATTGTAGCGATAAAAACCTTGCAACATTGTAAGAGTGTTTCTCATTTCTAGTTGATCCGACATTGCTATCGCTACTCAAACGTGATTTGTTTTGTTAGCTTTAGATTTTGTTTTTCTGTTAAATGAAAACGTTGTGTTTTGTATTTAAGTTCACTCGAAGTTCATTAAGCAAACTTTCATATTCATTTCGATTATTAAGAATTTTTTTTATATTTTATCCGATCTCAAGGCCGCAAGGTACACGGCTTCTGTGTTGACCCTCTTCAGTCGGGTCAACTAGAAATGATAAACATTCTTGCAATGTTGCAAAGTTTTTATCGCGCGTCGCGATGTCGCTACAATCTTGTCAATATAGAAAACAAGTGACGTTCACGAAATAGCGTGAAACCCCCAAGTTCACTTCGTACTAAAGTAGGTCTGATGTTGGCGCAAAATTGTAAAAGTTGACCACTAAAAGGGTAAATTGGAGAGCAAACTGACAAACCTAATTAGGTAGTGTATCAATATCCAGCTGTATCTCATCGTCAAAATCATTGGTACAAATACTGTAATTAGGACAGCACTCTGGCACTCTGGCTAACCATAGGACGTACTGATGCCAAGCTGTTTTTATAGACACACAAGAATTAACAGTGGAGTAAAGTGTCACTTAGACGTCTGTCAAGTTTTACTTCTTAGGGACGGACCATTAGATCTTGGGAGGGGGGTGGTCAAAAACAGAAAAAAAATTCAGAGCAGAAAGTTAGGAAAAAAAAATCTTCAAACTAGTTTGCAAAATAAAAAAAATAAATAAGAAGACAAAGGCGTAAAAAAAAAAATCTGCAAAAATCTTTAAAATTTTGAATTTTTTTTAGATTTTACCGACAGAAAGCAACTTTCTGTATTTTTAGTACATCCTCCCGGCACATTTTTAAT
>LD342926.1:1272-11948 GCA_001465055.1 Ptychodera flava | reverse complement strand
TTGATAATAACTGTTTTGCACACCCTTACATGTAACACCACACCATCGCAGTGCTTGACAATATAACTGTACATGTCTGAGAAAGTTTCGAGTCATATTATTATATGTCAGCTTACATCCATATGGGATGCATGAAAACACTTATTGAGAGATAATATTTCATAAAAGTAATGCAGTTCAGTTTCTATTAAATACATCAAGGTAGTAGGTTTTAAATAACATATGGTCCCACAAGTCTTGATAATAGATTAGTGGATAGATAGTTGCAGAATTCTCAAAATTAGGTGATATGATTTATTTGACATTACCATACATTTTACAAATAAAAAAATGGAATTACACATGAGCATATAAACAAACCTGTAATAGAGCCTTGTTCTTGTTCACTCAGCTGTACTGTACGTTGAGACGCTGCACCTGGTCAGCCATAAGGGACACCAGTGTTGAGATCTAAAACAACCTTGTGGTTCATCCGAGGATTGTTGTGATATTCATTTAGTATGTTCAGTAACAAAGCATAGATGATAGTTTTTCAATAGCCGGTCAGCAATACTGTCATGACTTCACTGCCATTCACTAGATGCTTTAAGCACTCCACTTGTTTATCCTGATGGAAATGTATTTATAAAAAAATAACAACAAGGTTTTAATAGGCTCTATGTTTAGTTATGAAAGCACAAGATTGATAAAAAAGTCATCAATGTAGACAGGATTCTTGAGGCTTCAAGTATTGTCACTTTGTTTTTTTGGCTCTCTTACTTACACCATAGACCCTTTACCCTTTGCTCCAGTGTATATGCTTACACACACACACACACACAAAACAACAACAACAACAATATAGCAGAAATAATTGAAGTATTTTTTTTGGTACATGGGGTTGTGCACATATCTACTTATGAAAAATGATCGTACAATTTTTGCAGCTAAAGCTTTATTTTTAAAATAACTGTGAACAGTCAGTGTCAAAAACAATGTGATTGGCACTGTTTTCTCCGCTCGATAATATGTATGGGTATGGGTGGTTTCAATGATCGTAGCGGAGGTTGCTCGTCTGGATTGACTTTGTACGCGACCTGGTAGCTGCAATGATTGTAGGGGGGCGGGGTTGTTCGTCTGGATTGACTTTGTACGCGACCTTGGAAGGTCGCGTACAAAGTCCAGACGAGCGACTCCTCCTGCAATCATTGCAGCTACGGTACAGGTAATCGAGATATGTAATCTAAGCAACTGATTCAGTTACTGAATTCCAATGCCTGTCTGAGTCTGTACATGGATGTAAAAAATAGACCTTACACCCATGGTCTGTACACCAGAGACCCTCGAGAAAAACTGGTACAACTATTCATTTGTGTGGCAACGAGAGGATGAAGTGTGGCATTGGCAAACGAGCTAGCATTTTGAGAAGTTACACTATGTGGTGATTAACTAGACCAAATAGAACGAGAAATTCCCACCTTTAACGTGTATGATATATCGTACAAGGTCAAAGACGCTTCAATTACAGCGTTCAATCGGTCTCCATCGATGGCTGTCCATGTTTTCAGTCGAGTTGCAGTGACCCAGGGTCATATTGACGGATAAGCCAATCAGCGTCTGTCCGTAATTCTGTCAGCGGCCATTTTGTGTTACAAACCGTGCCATAGCATTTCCCCAGACTCTCTTCTCGCCGGTAGCGCAGAGGAGTCTGGGTAACCGAGACTAGCACAGGCCTGAATCTGGCAGAAACTAACTCACTACTGCACAGACTCAAAGGTAACGCGTTCAATCGCTAAGAAAGCCTGGCCATGGCCTGACTGGCCTGTTTGTATGAAATAGGAGAGACACAACAGAAGCTGTTACAAATGAGTTTTATTTTTTAAATCACCGACTTGAACCAAGTCCAGTACATATGTGTCCAGGTACGTCTGTCTGTCTGTCTGTCTGTCTGTACGGACGGACGGACGGACGGAGGGACGCACGTATGTATGTATGTATGTGTGTGTTGTGTGTGTTGTGTGTGTTGTGTATGTATGTATGTATGTATGTATGTATGTATGTATGTATGTATGTATGTATATGGCATATACTGGTCATAGCCGATGGTGCGAAATTGAGAAGTTATGTTACTTAGCAACTAAGTATTTTCTTAATAATTCCATAATTGGAACTGATGTTGTTATTCCATCATTTACTTGACATTGTAATTATTTTCGTCTTTGAAGACAGTAAGAAATTGTTTGTTCGGTACAAATATGTCTATTCGCTCAAATGCTACAAAAATGCGTAGACGTTGCATCATTTGATGGAAAGTAGGGCACCCAGTACTCTGAATCAGATGCATGATGAAATACGTGGGCGGAGTTTGTATTTGAAAAGTATAAACTGCTTTCTTCCAATTGGTGCATCAGAGGAAATTCCCTTCTGAGCTATATATAGCTTTTGTTGACAGTTATAATCGGCATAACACTAAACGTTGAGATGACAGACGAAGCACTGTCTGCGTTATCTTGCGTATGTCAGTATCTGATGCTGATCTGAACCTCACGATTTCAAATTCGTCTGTGCATGAGGTCATACAGAAGGTAAGCATACATCTGTTGTAGTTTATATATCAGATTTTTTTACCTGCGAATATGTTTGTGGCTATTGAATCCGTGTGCACCGTCGTCTCTGTAGCGTATACGTCCGTCGAGAGCTCAACACACATCCAGTCTTTTGTGCAAAGACAGAATGTCAATGCATTGATGTTCAGTTCTCAGTAGACGCCCTAGTTCTCTGTACGACAGAACGTGTCCTTTGAATGGCTGCTTTTGCTTTGTCTCCCACTATGCATGCACACTTTACATTTCGGACAAACGTGTTCGACGTTGCGTTGTGTTGCCCTACTATGCCCATATTAATCATCAGCATATTTAGCATTGTTCAAAGTTTGAGATTACTATACGATCGACATCATAATCATGTAGGTAACCGTCTTGCACAGCCGTCGAAGCAATTCTTTGAATTACATGTAATTAGCCGTACATATGTATGACTCGGATTCGGGAATTTCCGTTTGTTACTCAGTAGACGTACTGAGTGACCTTAAGATGAACTTTCGATCTCTGTCTGCCAGACATGGTATATCACGTGTGTGGGGCAAGTGTCATGTTTTGAGTGAAACCGTAGCCAGAGAGGGTCAATATGAATATCCCGTCGGGGTACTCCTATAGAAAGGTGAACGGGTATGCCGCCAAAATGGGTCAATTTTCACGAAAAATCTCTATTATGGGTCGATAACAAAGCAAATGCCCAATGCTTTAGGAAAACCGTCACATGCAGGAGAATAAAAGTAAAAACTCATCAAGTTTGTCAAGCAAACCACTAAAAAATGGGTCATATTTTGGAATATAAATGCGGGTAGATGTTTTCGGCAGCACACCCCCTGTATTCTGCCTGTAACCACATCAACAAACGAGACCAGTTTAAGTTTAATGAAATATGTCCTAGTTTTGTACACTCACTTTCTGGTCGATAACACTTTTGCCTCCTTATTTTTATGAAATTTTATCTTCCTGTGAAAATTATTGAAAATTTGTCTTCCAATAAAAAAACTTAAACTTTATTATGCAAGCGGTATAATACTAGTCTTAGCTATGTGTGCAATTTGTAACAAGGATGTAGCCATGCCAACAATTAGGTCATTTTAACGATGGGAAAGTGACAAGCTGAACCGAGCAACAAGTCCAGCCTTGTTGCTTTCTCACCGTGTATGTTTGTTTGATAATAATTTTCCTCCAGAGTCACGTGTTTCTGACTCTGAACCAGCGTTGAACTTTCCCGTGCATCGTTATTTTCTGCCGTGTAACTTTTCTCAAACCTCTGTTTTCTGAAAACTCCGAAATTGTTTTGGATGTATTTAGAGATCTCGGGATCCAGCAACAAAATTTGATGACGCTGTCAGGGCCCTGCTTTTGTTTGGAAGTGAGTCGGGCCATCGCTTGGAAACCAGTTACGTCTATTATGTTCAATATTACTCAGAATTAGTCATACCAATTTATCATTGTCATAACGTGTTTTTATCCTGTTAAAACCAACTATGACATGTTGACCGGTTTAAGGTAGCATGCGCCTCGGGGACAGACCTTCGGGTTCTCAAACTTTTACTATACTGTTTTGGTGTTTCGCTTAATTGCGGCTTATTTTGACACTCCAGAAGTAACTAAAGTTTTCATGGCCCCATTTATATGAAATTCGAAAATTTCATATTTCCCCGGCAGGAATGGTGGCCATTTTGAACTTCGAGTATTTTTTCTATAATGCAAATTTTGCGAGGTTAATTTTTATTCTTAATTTCGAAAAGGGACGGTTAAAATTCCCTTACTGAAGTTTGAGAAGAAAATTTTTCCTGTAATTTTGAGGCGCGCTCTACCTTAAAAGTAGTGGTACACTAAAGTATCGAATACTCTGAAAATTATCGAGAACAATCATATGAAATAGCTTCTATAATATTTGTTAACGTACATTTTGTTGGTAATGACCATAACGTTGACATAGTTATTCTTCTCCATCAGCTATGGCCTGCTTTCTGTGTGAGTGCTGTTCTGGGTCACGTGCTCCGATCGTACGGCTACCAAAACCAGCCGAGGAAGATTACAGTTTCAGCTCCATCTACTATGGTGTGCGATGTCTCGCCGCTATGGATGCCATTCTGATGTTCACATTCTTCGTCGCATTCTCCTTCCAACAAGCGAATGGTTACCTGACTCCCGAGTTCAAGAGAGTGTTCTACATGGATCCCATGCTACCCATCGTCTTTGACGGCTTATGCTGCTTCGTTTTCGGATTCGTGCTCTACGCATTCCTGTCGACGGTCATCCTGAAGGCCAGGAACAAACAGCCGGGTTGCCGCGCCAGCTTCTTCTGCGACTTCGGTAGACTGATGCGCAAATCTCCCGCCTATTTGATCGTATTTACCATATCCGTGGTGTACTTTCTAGCCACGACGGTAGTAGCCGCCGTCCAGTTGTTCACTGTACCACCAGCGCCAGTATTGTGGACAAATATACTTGTGTCGAGCAACAACCTTTCGGCTAATATAAACGCAAGCACAGCCATGGAAAATCTGGTGAAACCGACGACCGGTCCAGTGCATTCGTTGACTGCAGTGCATGCGTTCTGCGTTTTCATATCGCTGACATGTGTGATGTATTACTTTGCGGAGAGTTTCTGCGTTCTGTCGATAGAAGAGAGCATAGCCGATAGGAAAACGCGCGAATGTCAGAAAGATGCCATCAGAGCTGCCACGGGCAATGCGACAGACAGAACTCGATCGGCGGAAAGAGGTAAACTTCAATACGGTACGTTTCAAGAAGGAGAGAAAACGAATGGGGTAGGCGACGACAAGAATGATGGCGCCACAGGTGGGCCGGTAACAGTTGCCGAAAAGGATGAGACGGACGCCCGAGAAAATTTTGAGAGTACAGGCGCCCTCGATGTTCTCCCCCTCGAACCAATCATAGCCTGCCTTCCATACTATCTGCTGATCTTCCTAGATTTCTGCTGTCTCGCAAATTGCGTAGGCGGGATTCTAAACTTTGCTCTGACGAGTCCCTTTAATCTCTGCAGCTCAGACAAGTTTGTGCTTTCTCTGGCGTTAATTCCACTCGTTGCAGTCGGAAAACTCAAGTGTAAAAACATCTCCGTGTTTTACAGCTGCAGGTCGGTGAGGTGGAGAGAAGTTGACTATATTGAAGTCTGAATCCCAAAGGTGGCATTTCATTTGAACTTTCACGAACTATCACCATCAGCAGATCAGTTCTAAAAACAGTTAGGAATTCTCGCAAGCAAGAGCTCTACCTTCGCTACCCGAATCATAGATATCAACGGGACGGCTTAGCGAATCAACGCCGAAAAGAGGCCAGAGGATGACCTTATTACGTTTTGGGCCAGCATGCAATAGCAACAATACAAATTTACATCATAGTATTTATATAGCCGTGTGTTTTTCCGTTTGTTTGTTTGTTTGTTTGTTGGATAATATTTACGTACATAGTGCAAGAATACCGATTACTCTTCAGAGATGGCTCGTCTCATCCGTCTATATCGTAAACAAAGTTCTCTTCAGATACATGAGACTGACATTCACATTTAACCATATCAATTAGAGAAACACGAGTTTAATTTAATCAATATTATTGTGAACTAGAAAACAAGATATATCCTTTATGTTGTAAATGATATTCACGATATAGCCGAATGTTTTATCAGTAAAGAGAAACATGATAAATAAAAAGAAAAGTGATTGTTTTATGATTGCAATTTCTATACAGCGTACAGCGTTTTCTCCCTCCCATTCCTTTCCTCCTCCTACTATCTCCCTTCCCCTCCCCATTTCCTCCTCCCAATGGACACTCATGGCTCAATTGCAACGCACTGTAGGATCAGAGGGAGAAGATGTACCCGATAAATGCACAGAAATACCTCATCCAAGGACGTTCCTAAATTAGCTGGTGTTGACCTCGAGTTACATGAAACCGTGACTATGCAAAACGCTTCCCTTAGGATAGAATGCGCCTCAGGGACAAATATTCATACTCTCAAAATTTAACAATACCGTTTTGGTCTACCACTTATGGGGGTTCATTTTAAAGCTCATAAAGTAAATAAACTTTTCACTTTCTTACTTTTATGAAAATCGCAATTAATTAATCATTATGGAGTAAACATAGGATTTTTGAATGTAAGGTGTCGGTAAATATTTACGATAATCTGTTTCAATGTCTAGAACCAAATTTTGTTAAACCGGTGATGTTCATTCTTGATTTCAAGGGAATGGTTGAAAGATGCCGTGAGGAAATTTTGAGCAAAATTTTAAGTCTTTCAGTTTCGAGGCGCCTACTACCTTAAAGGGGGGTGGTCGTCGGAACTCTGCTCAGAGGTTGTCAGGGACCCCTACTACCGATGTAAACACTGTATCTGGGTAACGCTGGCGATTGATGAAAGTTGAAACATGCTCGTTAACAATGAATATTGTAAAATTTATATGTTACCGCCATGTTGAAGTGATGCATATAGATATTATACTCAAGAAAGTCACACACGCGCAGTTCCGACGACCACTCCCTTTCATTGACTCCGGCCGTGTAAGTTTTATAACTTAACTTCCATTAACATGTCATATTTACTGATGAGAAGCAGAACAACAGAACAATGAAAGACCAAACCTAAACCTGAAACACTTCACACATAACAGCAAACTTTGAAAAAATAAGTAATTTCCCATTTCAACGAGCTGAATATCAGGTACTGTGTGACAGTGTGCCTGAATATAAAGTATGGTGAGTGACATTGTCTGTGTGGATGATTTCAGAAAACACCACAAGGCAATTCGTTCAGATTCGGATAATATGACGGTGATTACAACGGTATTTTGTTGACTGTGTTCATGAAAGTCAATTTAATATCTGGTTGATGTAATTTTCTAGACTCAGTTGTGATTTATGGGACAGGGAACTTTAAGGACCGGCGTCGATTCAGATTACTCTACGATATACTGCAATGTTCGAGATCATCACGAGATCTTGAGACGGCTCGTCGATAAGGTGTCTGTGGGGCATTTTCTCACCATGCAGAACAAACTATTATAGGGTATACCGCACTAAAATCACTTATTTAGATTAATGTACGAATACTCCACTGTTTCTCGAACCTGACTTGTTTGGACCTATGGTTGGGACGCTGAATATCGAAATCTCGCAATGTAAGCCCGAAAATCATGATTTGTACTCGAATGAATGATCTTACGCCTAAACTCTGGTTGCTTTATCTACTGTAAGTCATGCAGGCTGAACAGAGACAAGACCAGTGACGTGTATGAGTCAGTTGATATCAAATTTAATGGGTTTTTTCCTCAAGCGATGGCGGTTGCACGCAGGCAACATTTGGTTTCAGAATGACAACATTCCGATGCGATATCGTATAATGGGACGAATTCCACATCCCAGATCATCTGTAAATCGCTTGACCTTTACTTTTGCTTGAGTTACACAGAAAATGATGAAAATTACGTTAATAGGCTTGTTCTGTCCCTGAAGTAACAAAAAATAATCTCGGAAGTGACGGAACATCATGTTTTAGGAGCCATATTTCAATAACATAAACATTTGCAATGTCTCTCAAAATTGGAAAAACACCACCATTCCCCTTGAACGGAGTCGCCAACGCTGCCTGAACTCTTCAAATGTCTGAGTTTTGTTTATTAAACGTTACTGTTATATGAATTATTCGGTTCAAATCACGTCATTCAATTATTGAAAATGTCTGTTTCCGCTGTTATTGTCACGTCAGGGGTAGTCGGTGACAGACATGGTGATACCAAACTGCGCAATGAAATATGTAAGAACTGCATAGAATTGTCGGTCAGAAATATGGAATCGAAATTTGTCAATTCCTATGATGAAATCAGAAATGACAAAAAATATGGCTCCTATCGCACACGACAGCTGGCCAAGTGTCCACTTTCCATCAGCAAACTGGCAGCGCGCCACTGCCCGCCAAACCATGAATTTAATCAGGACGACGTAGAGGGCTATGGTGGGTACGAGATGACCCTGGATTCCGGGATACAGATAGTAGAACATGGCAGAGCCGCTGAGTATGCAAATGCGAAGCACGTCGAATCTCCACGGTTTCAGGCCGAACGTGATGGCATAGATCAGCTGCGCCACGGCGAAGGACGCCACCGCGTCGACGAAGCGAGTCTCTCGGTAGATAAGGTAGTAGTCGCCGACACATGAGAAGAACAGACCAACCAGAAGGCCAACCGCGAACCGAGTCACCTTTCCCTTCCCCAGAGAATGGAAGAGGACGAATCCCATAAGGGACACGATTGGTAAAAGTTTGACGATGATGGCTTCAAGTGATGGCTCTGTGTGGAATTTGATGAAATAGAGACTGGCAGAGAAAAAGAACATGTACAAGGCGACGGCTGCAGCCAACATCTGTAAGCAAAATAGCGAGAATTATTATACGGTGAGAACTTGAACATTTGTAAATTAACTGGACAATATTTATAATACTTTTGTTCTATAAAAAAACTTCACTATCTTGATGTAAACACTGTATCTAGGGTATGTTGGCGATTGATGGAAGTTAAAATACGTTTGTTAACAGTGAAGATCGTAAACTTTAAATGTTGCAGCTAGGTTGACTCGATGCATCTGGATATCATGCATGAAATACATTGTTTGTAAACAAGAAAGTCGCACACGCGCAGTTCCGACGACTGCCTCCCTTAAAGTGCGTTTTAGGTTTTCAAAACATGCATCGTGTACAGCATGCATTTGTAGACAAGTAAATTCTACTCCGGATTACAATTCAGTTGACACCAACCATATGTTATTACCTTTCAGTCAGGAAACGATAATCGCATCACTGACTGGGGCTACAGAGAACGACTCTGAAGAATCCACGAGAGTTGCTTTGTTGCACGTCAAGTTCAAGTTGTATTCAGAAAACCGAGCAGTGAACCAAAGAAAGAACATCAAGAACATCGGTTGGAAAAGTTTCTTCCAGCCGTTGCTTTACAACCAGCGGAAAGTTATGAGATTAAATAAATACGTACATATAACCATCGTGCACGTTTCTTTAAATATCTGTATGGTCACAGTTACGTGACAGGTCGACCAACGTCCGGGGGAGATGATCACATCACAAACGAATACAGACCTTTTTTATTCTGTATTTTATCATTTTGATACTGCCAGAGTGATATCATTCTAAACATTATCTGTATTTGAGGTATTTCCATAAGTAATGTAGACCTAAAGTGATGAATAAATAATACACAGATCAAATTTTGGATTTTTAGAGTTGTAGTCCCTCTATTGTGACTTTATTAATAGCAAGAGGCTTTTTCGGGGGAAAAAGCAACGTATCAAAGTTGATAACACCATTGGTTTTTATAAATCATATAAGCGAACTCTTCAATATCCGGAATCATTACGACCCTGTACGGTTTTATCCCCAGCGCAGATGACAGGAGCACGGCTTATCGTTTGTTGAACACATGTGCCGTTGAGGGCGTACATTGTTTGTGTCAAGCTGCGATGCAGTGGCGATGGAACCTATCCTCGTGGCACAATCTAGACCTTTCTGCCACTGTCGCTTACGAACAACCCAAAAATGTAGTGCATGGTGATCCAATGTCACACTGCCTATGTACCAGGGTTAATACCGATATCGAGCCAGTATTCCATGTTGCTTCATGTACGCTGGAAGCTCTACCAAAGTTTACACAGTGGCTCCGTTCCCATAAAGACCAGAGACCTACCAGTACCATACACGTAAAGTTTTATATCTGAAAAGCATACCGTCTCTGGCCAATTTGAGTCCTGGAGTTGTAGACCAATTCAATAAACATCAGAAATGTCTCACCTTTCTCCAAGTGTCTTTTCAAAACACCACTATGGAATGGAACGGCTATACTCATCGGTTGCTGATCTCTGTGGACTTGTCCCTGCCAAGCAAAGGTCACTTCGGTTTGCTCACAGTGTGAATCAATTGACCCCCTGTGTCAACACAATCGGGTCAATCTGGGGTCATTTGTAAGGGAGCCGTCATTATTTACGGCCTGGGGATCGGAGGAATTGCTTCAGAAACTCCAAAATTTCGAGTAACCCCCCCCTGCCAACCATGACGTGTTTGAGTACCCC
>LD342925.1:47587-78649 GCA_001465055.1 Ptychodera flava | reverse complement strand
ATATATATATATATAATATGTGTCTGTGTCTGTGTGTGTCTGTACATATACCGGGTATGAACATACATCTCTCAAGCATACATATTGCTGTTCTGTACATAACTTCACTAAATGCTTTAGTACATATCAACAAAATTGAGTAGCGCCCCCTTCTTGTTCTCCACTTTGAGCACCCCGCTCGTATCTTTCGATTTTTTGAGTGACCCCCCCTCTCAGATTCCTCCGACCCCCAGGCCATAAATAATGACGACTCCCTTACCTGTCAGAAGTAGGCTAGTCAGAGTAAGATAATATATTTAAACTCTTTTAATTCATTTAATTGTACAAATACTGCCTGGAAAACATTGAACTATTTTATGTACTCAGAATTCAATGTGATTTACTGTGAAGAGGATCGCATGCGTCTCACTGTAATGAAGCGATGGCTTCTTGACTTACTTCGACTGGAAGATGCAGAGGCCGAGGATTTCCATTTAAGAGATGAAGACTGTACTGGTTTTGAAGAAGCGGGATTATTTACCTTTCAGACGTACCTTTACGAATGCGAAACCTCTTCCAAGGCAAGTAAAAGTTTTGAATCATCAGCAGCGTAACAAATGAATGTCGTACATTATATTTATTTGCCAAATCCCTTTTCCCTGATCACCACAAATATCTTACATGATTTTAAAAATCTAGTCTCTTACCCTTCACTTTTTTCTGGATCTTCACAAATACCTAACAACCCATTTTTTTTATTTTCACCGGCGCTAACTCCCCTCCTTGTTTTTAATGACAAAAACGATTCTCTTTAATTCAAATCTAACACTACCATAATATCCCAACGTTTTTTCTCACCCAAGCGATTTTTCTGGATGTCCCCACTTCGTTTTATCGGTACCCCAGTTTTGTTATTTCTGGATGTACCCACCTCTTTTATTAACCCCGGCGATTTTTTCTCTACCTAGCATAGTACCCTCGCCCTTTTTGTTTACCCCTAGCGATTTCTTTTTATCTTCGATACCCCCCCCCTTTGTTTTTTTAACCCCAGCGACATTTTTTCTGGATCCTCAAAATATTTAAAATAATTTTGAAACAATCGGCGCGCCGTAGATGTGTGATATGATAGCGATTGTGTAAGTGCGAATGCTCCATGCATGAAATCTACAGCAGTGTGGAGTGGTTGCAGTCAGAAAAATTGCAACAACTTAGTTCGGTTATTGAACCGTTCTTTTTTGAGAGTGGGGATTTGGCCGAGTGGTTCTATCTATTGCTTCTCCTCTAGGTAACTGGTTGCCGTAGATTGGGAGTTCGAACTCTATTAAAAACAACGTGTTTGAAACACATTACGTATCTCTGCATTCCAAATTTCGGGAAAACATTTATACGACTCGCCGACGAGGTAGTCGTAATTCTTTCACACTTTGACGTTATAATTCACAGGAACTTACAGACAACAAAACAATTTCTTATGACAACGTAGTCTACTCATCAAGAGGAATAGAAGTGTTAGAGATGATTTGTTCGTATCCAACAGAATATGAAGTAGCTCCTATCCACGTTATTTTAAATCCATGGTAAGTTCAGTGCTTATATCTACAAAAATGTTGCAAGCTACGTTTCGCTGTGGAGTTGTAGCGAGGGATTACTGAATTCAAATCATAATTAGAAATAAGACACATTAACTTTCAAATGTAATCAATTTGTGCGAAACGAGTATTTCCACTAGACATTACACGGCCACTCATATACAGCGAAAACGGAGTCAACATGGACTCTTTCTTGTGCCGCGCGACAAAATAAACGCAACCACTGACGTTGTACAAGCAAAACACACAGACAATGTAGCAAATGTCATGAAATATTTTTCTATTGTAAAGGCATGCTGGCTTTATCAGAACTTACTTTTTTGAACGTGTTGACTTCATCATGGATGTGTAAGACAAATATAGCCATGTCTTGAACAAAAAAAATGAAAAAAATATAGATTTCAATATTATCAATGATTTTATCCAACTCAAAAAAAGAGGGAAGGGTTTGCCGTCTTTAGCATGAACAACTGACGCTAAAAGCGGATAGTGTCAATGGAAAAACTCACTACGGACCCGCCCCTAGTGCGGATAGTGGCTAATGGGGGTGGAGGTGTCGGTCAAAAAGTCGACGGTGTGCTCGCTGTCGATATTGAGCTGTTTGATGCGGTGTTTGTTCAGTTGAAACTGTCCCAGTTTCGCTGAAGCTACCATCTCGATTGACCAAGGAAGTTGTGTAGATGCAGACACAGGAAACGTGATACCGCGCCGCTCAAGCTCTTTCTGTACATAATTTACCGTATTGTTCGTTTTATTCTCAACTCGTCATGAGGAACTTTGTGTAACAATGAGAATACAAATGGAATATTTTGTTTGGTTTGTGGGATTGATTGAATAGGCGGTGTGCCTTTCATGACGTTTAGTTTGGGTGTTCTGTCTGAAAAACCCGTCTGTGACTGCGTTTTTTTGGGGGGCCGCACAAGCTGACTCCATTTTCGCTGTAAAAGTAATCGAGAAGAAAGAAATTTCAGGACTCGAGAAACCAAACTCGTGCATACTTTAAACATGTTCACGTAGTATTTTTATTTCCAGTTCCCCGAAAGTTCCATTCTTAGGTTTCGGAACGTTCGTTGTGGAGGGCACACTGTACAAAGATGAAAGCTTTGACGAACTGTTGGATCCGGAAGAGGATTTTCCCGTAATGATATGCAACGATGTCTATCTTTACATCGGCATCGCTGTAAAGAGTGAAGACAAATCATTAGAAATGTTTTTGGAAGACTGTTTTGCAACTGAGAGTCACGATCCCCATGCCCTGGCAACGAGATTCCCGATGATAACGAATGGGTCAGTTGCAATGTTTCTAATCTAAAACCTAAGTCACTAATCCAATTTTCACTCACTTTATAAATCCATGCGTTAGTCTCTATTTCTCTTCTTTTCCGTCTATCTGTTTGTCTACCCTTCCGTCAGTCTGTCTGCGTGTCCATACCTACCTACCTACCTACCTAGACCTACCTAGACCTACCTACCTACCTACCTACCTACCTACCTACCTATCTACCTACCTACCTACCTGCCTGCCTGCCTGCCTATCTACTTACCTACCTATCGATCTATCAATCAATCTATCTATCTATCTATCTATCTATCTATCTATCTATCTATCTATCTATCTATCTATCTATCTATCTATCTATCTATCCATCCGTCTGGCCTGCCTTCATGCATGCCTGGCTGTTCATTCGTCTGTCAGTAAGTCAGTTTGTCTGTCTGTCTTGCTGCGTATCTGTCTGTCTGTGTACATACGTAAATTCATACCTGTACTTTTAACAGTCTACATTCATTTCGGAACACAAAAAAGGACGAGATCGATATCATTGTCGGGCTATGAATACAGGTCAACGTGTATAAAGTAAATATTATGTCACTCCGTATAGTAAAATTAATTAATAGTAAAATTAATGTAAAATAAATAGCTATGCACACTCTTTGAGAAATTAAGTGGTCGACAAAACTTAGGTTTAATGCATATCCTCTGCTATACAGTTGCCTTGAAGACACGACTACGGAGTTTGACGTGAGTCCGAGCAATGATCTTGAGAAGCACTACGAATGGGACGCCTACTATGCTGTGAATAGGGATGACGTTGGACCGAACGAAGATGTTGACCTGTACATCCACTGTGCTGCTGTGATTTGTAAGAAGAACCAACAGGAGACACGATGTGAACAAGTAACCACCAACAATAAATTACAGAGAGCATGACAGACGAACTGTAAAAAAACGACAAGAAAATAATAATGTTCGCAAAGCAGATATGTATTTGTTTAATTATAGAACAATATGATATTAAAATCCATGACTTTTCAATGGGCCGGTGAATTGCTAACTTTCTGAATATTCGTAAAGTAGCAATAGTTGAATTAAGTGTAAGAATGGTCTAAGTCGTTATTGTACGCCTTTATACTAATAATACAGATATAAAATTTGAATTTACAGGAAATGGTAGACAATAATAAAACCTACATGAATGGGAACTTGATTTACAATGCGAGATACATTGTTGAATATGATTGATATTGCTTGATAAACATATATACATGTGTACCTTCATCAGTTTGGTAATATCATAATTGGTAAGAGTTTAGGGTTAGAAGTTCATCCACAGACAGGTGCATGATATGCAGTGATTTTTACATTGATAAAGTTACCATATTTATTCATCAGTTCATAATATCTGAAAGGACAGTGTTAAAAATACTCGCAGAACTGGTAGTTGCATGGATGGAAATGACTTTGATATAAATAGGATATGCATTACACTAGATATCAAAAGCCTAACTCAAGTCATTTTGTTACCTTTTAGGGATGTCAAAATTCCCGAAATAAAAGAAATGTAGTTTCTGGCAGTAATTCGTATATCACCCATGGTCCTTTCAGGAAAACGTCTAGTGAAAGGTAAATTATATACTTTATTTATTGAAATAATATGAACACTTGCGACCCGAAAAAACACAGTCAATGTCTGGAACATCGAATCATCTGTCTGCATAAGTTATATATACCGATAAAAAGATTTTCATATTATTTATGTACATTGTTTTTTATTATGTTTTTATTTTATTTTACACAGATGTCGTGTTTAAGACGTAGACGCCTTCCTTTTGGACGCGACGACGGAATCTTCCGCTTATGAAGAATCAAAACATACCCGTGTAATATCTGATCCTGAAAACCTTTAATCAGTGCCTAGATTTACTCGAAAATAGCTCGTTCCGGTTTACATTAATTATAGCTTTTTCATGGTTCTGCATAACGATTCGGTAGTTGAAATGCTTCCATAAGAAATTAAAGAATAAATGTTGCTGCTAAATATATTGCCTGTCTTCGTTTATTGTATTGCGTTGTGCTAATATTCGTTATATCTTTGTATTTTGAGAACCCTGGAGAGTGAACGCCTTATCATTATTAGTACAGCAGACTGTTTCATCTCGTCATGCAGTGACACAAAATTATTCATCTCACTTTGAAGTGTGCCTGGGCAAACCAAAAGCGTTATAGTTCGTAATCAACATTGCAAATTCTTTGGTCGTCGTCACGTTACTGCAAAGTGGTCAGACGATAAAAAAGATCTCAAAAATTGTACTGACGATTAGATTTTTTTCACAGAATCAACGGCAACACGTTTCAAGCACTTCTAATATTCAAGACAAGATATGTTCCAATTCATTCCTCCAAGTGACTACTCTTTCTGCTACCAGTTTTTAAAATTTGTTTTGTTCGCGAACTTCGAACAAAATCAGCTGCAAGCAGTTCCGCACTGCAATTTCCAGAGCCTCAACAATCACGAGTTCTTATCGATTGTCAAATATATAGAAAAGCATTTTAGACACATTATGCTCCTTTAACATTTGAACGTCACTGTTAAGAAAGTTGACGAATTACTTGACTAAGCTTTTCAATTGGCTGTGAGGATTTGTAATGCCACTTTACATACGCCGCATCTAGATTTCGGACTAACAGGAAACCCTAATTTGTTTTACGTTTGTTTAGGTGGTTTAACGTGAGATGTTTTTAGCTACTGATCTGACAATCAGATATAACCTTCCAATGCGCTGCAGATTGCCAGATCGAACTTGTTGTGCAATTACTCTAAAACATGACGTTCAGTTGATCTTACCGCATGTGTCACTGAATGTTCTAGCATCTCCTTAACGAAAGCCTTGCGCTGCAATTTATTTCACACTGCATGAAAACGCAATAATACAGATAAATTCACATAAATGAGTCGATTGTATTATTGAATAATACATTTGGATTCACATGAATCCACGTGAATACAGGCTTGCTGAATACAAGCAATGGATTATTGACTGTATTCACCTGTATATGCACTCTTCAGCTAAAATACAGGCAATAATCCATGCAAATACAGTAAGTATTATTGGCTTTTCATGCAGTGTCAAAAGTTGAGAAGTTACTCATATGCAATCTTCTAAATATGAGGGCGTCGTGACCTGTTATAAGTTGAATGCAGTTTACCGTTGAAATTTAATGGTTCGTTAAAACATTTTTATATTTTTTCGCCGCTTAGTTGTACGGCAAAGAAAAATCAGAAGGGCACTTTATAAATACTTGCCTTAGACTATCTTTTACATTAAATCTTTATTGCAGTTTTAAATGGTAAGACATTATATTATGTTGTAACTAACGGGTGATTGCATGGGCTAGCAATCTATTCTTTGTTTTTTTTTCTTTTTACATACCAAACTCCATGCATACATAAATACTATTACGGCGTCCACAGCAACAACTGTCACCATGTCAATTCAGCTAGAGTCTGAGTCAGTGACTAGAAACCTTGACCATTACCCTGCTCTATCTGAAGGCCAGAGTTCAAGAAAGTTGTTGAACCTTGTTTATTGCAGCCGTTTCTTTGATATTTACTATCCTTAACCTCGCTAAAATCTGACAACATGTTAACAACAACATGAGTGGGCAACGGAAAAGTGTAACGAGTCAATCATACCTCTTGTAGACTGAAAGATGATAAAGTTATGTGAAGTATTTAATGACCCTGAGGTCCACGAGAAATTCGTTCAATGATATCGTTCAGGAACACAGTCACTCTTAGATTTATACATATACGTATATTAGCTGCTAACTGTTGTTCATTGAGACGTTCACGCTTCCTAATGTTAATTCTGTGATCTGTGACAGTTTAAATCGTAATACAACCATCGTTTACGAGACCTTGCCTTTGCATTTTACACTTGCAATTTTACGTGAGAAACAGTAAACGTTTACGGCAGCTGAACTATTAAATTTTAAGAATGCGTGTAGATCGATACGACATCTGTACGTCCACGGCTATTATTAGCAATTTGAGACAATTAGTGACATTGTTGATGTTGTCGATCATGTAAAGGGCAAAACAACGAATCAGGCTACCTTGTAAATTACGTCAGTGATTCCGTCCATCTAACCTTCGCCCGAGAGTCAGTTTAGTCGTAGTAAAAATAAGCACTGATGGAATATCTTCGTCGATTTTACCAATGGTTGTTTCTCACACTTCTTACGTTGGACTTGATCAGTAAGTATGGTTTGTGACACTGTGCGTGATAATTGTCTGTGGTCATTCTAGAAGAATGTTTTCAAGTTTATATATTGTTCGGTAAAATGCATACTATTCACTCAAGGTATATATCTATCACACGTGTGACCACATCAATGGATGATCCACCTTGTTGATTTCGTTGTAAGTATTTAAAAGACATTAAACTATTGCTTTGATATAACCCGCATAACAGTAGCATAAAGTCTGCAAGTCTATTATGTATTCAAAGCTATGCGATGGCAAGGCAATACTCCTTTAAGTAATGATAAACGCAGACCTTTGCTTTGTGATTTTTAAGGAGTTACTGCAATAATATGCTGGAAAAATAATATTTTACTATGTTGAAAATAACGCTGACTACATAATATATCTTTTGGTTCAGCTGGCGTCTTTCAGTAGGCTACAAAGAAAAAAGTGCTCTGCGGTTACAATGTATTGTTCGCAACTTGACAATCAACATTAAGATTAAATGCGCCTCGGGGACACATATTTGGACACATTTTTAGTACCTTAAAAGCATCCTAAATTTTCGGTATCTTTATTCACAGCCTCTAAAAGGTACATCATTACTGAGTGTAATTTTGAACATGGCTTCTGTGACTTTATCCAAGACAGTCACGACGACTTTGATTGGAGATTAAAAAAGGGAAGTACGCCCTCGGGCGCAACCGGGCCAGAAAATGATCACACGTACGGAGAGGCTGGAGGAGGTAAGATCATGGTCGCCGAATACTCTTTTACTGTTATGATGGCGGATCATTGGTAGTTGACGTTTAATCGCTAACCCGAGGATTTCGTCGAGGAGTATTAAGTTGGATACAGAATATCCTTCACTAAACATCATAGGCTTACGTTTTTTACATCAAAGATCTCATAGCATGCTCAAAAAAGTCAATGAATATTTTGAGCGTTGACATTCTGGAACGACGTTACAAGCGCAATAAGTCTTTAAGCTGTATCGCAAAACTAGTTGATTGTCCCGATAAAACTTTCAATTGGGAACACCAAAATAATTAATGTCAACAAGAATGAATACCGAAAACAGGACACGAAATATGAGGGAAGAAAATTGCCTCCAAATATTCAAGGTAGTTTGTGCCTCAAAATTGAAAGACATACTTTTTCAAAACTTTCCTCAAGGAAACGTTAAACCTATCGAAATTACGCATACAAGTCAGCAGACTCCGTTACGGTATAAAATTTGGTACCTACATGCAGAGAAACAAATTACCCACTTCTCACTGGCACTTGAAATTCAAAATGGCCGCTATCCATGTGTAAACTCTTTTGGACAATGTGTCCCTTTGCGAGGCGTATTATACATGAAAATCACTCAGACTTTAATATTTCAACTCTCCTTGCAGGTACGTACGCTTACATTGAAGCTTCTCGACCACGAAGAAAAGGAGAAAAAGCCAGGCTTTTGAGTCCAGTTTATTCAGTAAAGGAAGGACACAAACGCTATTTAAGATTGACGTTCTATAATCACATGCATGGAACTGCTATGGGTAAGCTTTGTTGTACCACAGCTACTCTATGCAAAGTGAGGGTAAAGTAACAATGACTGAAAATTCCCGTGAACATGTATACGATATTTCAGCGGGCTTTGAGCTTTCTTGTCTTTCTCGAAATTCTAGATTGCAACCGGCAATTGTATGGCTCTACAAAGCAGAAAATGTAGTGTAAAACTAAGTTAGACGAGTACAACTGTGATACCACAAGGCAGATTACATCTTCTATTTCGTAGGCGACCAACCACAGTGATTCTTGGTTGATATTCACTGTTACATATTACTACCACTTTAAAATTTAAATCCATTCACTCAGTGGTGACTCTACGTCTATCACGAAATCACCATATGCTCATTCAATTCTTTATTCAGAGTTCAAATTTCATTAATTGGAAGGTCAAAAGGGTCTTTTAGGATTTGGGACAACCAATGATATGATAAATTCCAGTGAAGACTACGTATGCCTGTAAACAAACTTGTTATCTCGAGCGACCCATTCACATTCTAGCGTTTGTCCACAGATAGATATTTCTGTACACTAATGAGACAGTGGTAATGGCAACATACGTGTTACCAGATGTTTCTTGTAATCGAGAGGGTTGTGGTAAGGCTGATACAATATGATACGAACAATCCCTAATCAGTGTGTCACCATTCCTGACACGTGTCAGTGTATCTTAAACTCTACAGTTCCGCTTACAGACTGTATAGATGCCCGGACGTTTTCCAGCCCAGGCGCCATTCCTATCAAAAGGAAACGAACGTAAATTCAGGTCAAAAGAAATTACGGCTTCCAATTTCTGTACGCGTTTCTCTACAGCCAAGCATCAGTCTTTGCAAGGCTAAAGGTTGTTTGCTTTATCATCGTCAATCCACGAAGGTAGCTAAATTTATTCTGTAAAACTGACCACAACGGAAATAATTAATTTCTGTCATTTCATCAGGTCGGATGAATGTTTATATTCGTGACGTAAAGGGTGAGGTGGAAGAACTGATATGGAGTAAAGAGGGCAGACCGATGTTCACATACGGAAACCACTGGTTAAAGGTTGTGTTAAATGCTTATGTGACAAAGTCATTTCGGGTGAGTTGCGGTTTAATATTAAGGAACATGATATGTATTTTCAGTCATGCGAACATTCATACGCAAATGGGAACGATAACAAATTGTGACGTTGACAGGAAAGCTAGAGAGTACAACTGTTACATATAAACGTACATTTTGAATACTTTATTAGGCCTATATCATATTCTGTAAACCATAGAAGAGGTGGTTTCAATGTGGCAGGGTCACATGTCGATTTAGAGTTCAGAAGTAAAAGTAGCTTTACAATGTATTCATAGTGTGACAACGAGACTAAATTATTCTTTTAGGTCATTTTGGAAGGGGTAATCGGTTCAGGCTTCCTCGGTGATATGGCAATCGATGACTTCATCATTGAAAGTAAGGAATACAAGTGCAGTGGAATAACGGTAGAAGTACAACCGTCAACGCATGGAATACCTGCTTCTCCAAACCTGAGCATAGATACGAGAGCCGTCAGTTACGTCACCAACCAAGGCGTTTACTCATCAGCTGATATAACCACTCAGCGCCGAGTTATCTTAACGTTTACTTCACCGCCAATGATAAGTACCCCAAAATATGACACAACATCCGTTGATGACGTATACCAATCAACACACTCGGGCGATATCCAATTAGAAGAGACGACAACAACAAGGCAGTCGTCCCGTGGGTGTTTAACATCAAAACGAACTGAAGCAATGTTGTATTGTGTCCTTTGGTGGGAACTTGTTATGTTGCTATTGGTTTAGTACAATTCGCCATAAGAAGGCAGCGCATTTCTCGTAGGATTATAGTTAGTTGTATAGACGATGCAATAGCGCCGACATCTAATAAATCCTTGTCCTTGCTCCTAGCACCAACAAACCCGCATTGATACTACTACAGTTCATATTTTGTACTACAAATCAACCGAAAGACAAGCTGACGTTGGTGACATCTTGACACCAAGTTTTCTTCACGATTAGAAATTTAAGTGCTTTTCAGAATGGCGCTGACTAGCCAACAAAATGCATAATTGTCAACCAACTGCAAAATTAATAGGGCAATTGTTCAATGGAAATTTGTCATTTATGGCCGATCGCTCTTCATGCAGACTAACTTTGCCTCGATTGTATACGTGTTACGACGTATACATAGCAGCCGAATGGACACTCCAAATTACTTTAGCGATGAAAATTACCCAGGTGAATACATTTCATTAATTGGAAAGCTGATCAAATAATATACCGACAAAAGTTTCCCCACACTTGTGTCGCCCGCAGCTTCACTGCCTGCTGTAGAAAACCAGCAAACCCTGAATATTTGGTTAGTAAATGCGTTTTTTGGATACGTAGATATATGATGTAAATTGATTCGCTGAAAGGACCAAATTTAACCAAATTTACATGACGAGTATCAAATAGTATCGTTATAAGATTTATTTTAAGCCTAATCTCTAATTAACAATATTCTTACTTTTACCATGTACTCCATCAGGCTTATCGCCATACAAACAAGTTTAATTGTCCAGCAACAGTTTATCTGCTATGGACAAAATCAGAATCGACCGAAACCGCGAGTTCAGAAAATCTCATTTTGAAAAATTCAGTGTCAGCTTGACGTGAATAATGACAACAACTGACGCAGAGATAATAAGCAGTATGCCGACCAACAAAAACTAGAAATTTGAATATTTTTAATTTTGCTCTTCGACAAAAAATTTATTTAGTGAGTGTGACTAGATAAATGAAAGGAAACAAAAGACTGATTTAGGATGACTTGAAACCAATTCGCAACAAATTATAATAATGAAAATACAAAAGATAAATAAAGCATAAGTGTTTTATTGTCTCCAGTTCAAAGTTCAACTTGAGGTCAGGCCAACATGATATGGACTGAATTTTGATTCATGAAGATTAGCAGAATCCAGAAGATTAGCATAAGAAATGGCACTTGACTCTTTGATTGCCTTATTGTGGTGCAGTTTGAATAGTAATTTTGCATTATAAAACTTAAGTATCAAGAAATTAAATTAGGAGAAACCGCCAAAGTCCAGAGTTTTTCTTCTGAAAGCACTGTTGTATCTGTGTTAACGGAATCTTGGGGGATCATTAAGATATTCCTGATGCAAGTCTTACATGCTTACAGGCAATGTATTCTTATTATGGTGTTAAATATTATCGTTGCAATAAAAAGAATGAATACTATGACGGACAGATTTCGGTGTTCTTCTAATATTAAAACGCACTTTATATTATATTTCTCCTCTCGATTGTGTCCAGTTACTAAACATATGCTATAAACAAATTAAAACAGAATCAACCGAAACCGTGAGTTATCATTGCGAAAATTTCAGCTACATTTAAGCACAATTGGAATAGTGATAAGTATGAAAATGCATTGCGTGAATATGCAAATGCATTCCTTTGGCAAAATTTTCGCAGTTTCGGCAGAAAGTAGCGTTTCCGTAATTTAATCGGTGGATTTTCAGTTACATTGAGTTCGTATGATTACTTCGTTTGTGAAAAAAAACAAACCTACAAACAAACAAACCCCCCAAAAGCTGAGAAGTTTTCAGAACTTTTATGCAGAAGTTATGCAGAATTTATTTATCACTTTTAACACCCTCCCATGATCTCATAGTTGATACCTTATATGGTTTATATAAAACAATTGACTGAATTATATTTGGTCTCTGTTCAATTGAAAGCGTAAAATGCACCCAATGACATCGACCAGGCGTGAGTGGGTTGGTTCAGATCTTAAATACCAGGCATTTCAATGCGATGCATTATTCACTACATATCCTCTAGAGATGAGTCATGTAAAATTTCTTTGACAATATAATTCCTTTAGTAACGAAGGGGAGAACCACCGATTGAGTTTGGTTTACAGCACCAAGAGGAATTTCAAGCCATCAAGAGGTAAGACTTGATACCACTTAAATTCCCAATAACTCAACCTCTGTGGCAGCATTGGAACTCCAAATGCAGCTTCCTTTTTTAGACCAGCATTTACAATGGCACGCTTAAACTCAGTAAGTTAGTGGTAATACTATCCAAATGCCTGGCCTTTATGTAAGAAATTATTTTTGTCTCATAAAACACCTTTGCAATAGATATTACTGTACAGCAAAGCCAAATAATAATTCATTTTCGTTTATGCATAAAGTGGCCCGTTTTAAATGTATGATTTAATACTAGTGTGGGCAATACCCCGTGTGGACGATAGAATAAAAAATTCATATCTGTAAAATGTTTGTCATTAAGACTATAATTCATTATGAGATGAAATGTCTGTTATCACAGATATATTCTTAACATTCGCAATAGATTTTCTGACATGAAATTGTAATACTGATAGCGCTAAAATAATCTCCGGCTTGCACCACTTTGGCTTTAGCTTGAAGTTAAACTGTACTTGATTTTTAAATACTGCATATTTCCGATGTGCATATTCGAACTTTGATCTTAAGATCAGAATTACATCACTTATTGAAAGCTAGTATGTAAACACAGGCATAGCGAGCCAAATCATTACAAAAAAGTAACCATACTCTATCGTTGTTTTGTTTCTGCTTTTAACGCAAGTAATAAACGTGCACGTTTTGTTTTAAATAAGCGGAAGGCCAGGAACTGCATCGAGACTGTTTCTACACTCATGAGGAATTATTCTCTAATTATTGTTGAAATCCTTCACTTCTGTTAGCAAATATCCTGCAATATACTGATATGACATATCTAAAATTGCAGATGCTTATGGATGACAGTTTCGAAAACTGTTGCATTGTCTACCAATGCGATGATAAGCGGATAACTTTCAATACGTGCTGCCTAAGGTAGACTGTAATTAAATCACATAAAACCACATACGTGGGCAGTACTTTTGCTGAACCCTGACCAGTCTAATTAATGCACCTGAGATAGAGGCATGGTCTGTTCCTTCTAACAATAATTTGTAAATACATGTAAACGTTTCCATTTTTCCTTCCCTTTCAGCAAGTACGTCTAATGTACAAGGTAGCTTGAAAACAGGATACGACATTTGGCAATTAAACAAGGTAATGATTTAAATGTTAAAATATATCGTTATTCTTGCAATTCTATGCAGTTAAATATATGCATTTAAATATATTTCTTCATGACCATATATTCGATACAGGCAAGACGACGCTTGCTCAATGCATTGAGATATAATTTAGATTTGGTGATTATCCATATTTTAATTTTCTACAACAGTTAACATCTTGAAGGCCAGGATGGTGGAGTCATCAAACAATTTAAAACACCTTTTCTGGGCAACTGTATTATTCTCGGCATTGGGTAATGTACTACTTTCATCAGTGTTGCCGAATGAAGTAGAACCACGGGTGACTTACAAGTACTGTCTGTCTTTACCCAGTGACGACTATCCGGGTGGACGCTTTGACTGTTCACAACGATATCTCAAACAAATACCAGACTTTTTGCCAACGTCTACGGTAGACTTGTCTCTTTCTGACAACCTTATCAGGGTAGTGGACAAATATTCATTTCGGAAGCTGTCTAACGTTAGAAGATTGAACCTAAGCGATAATCATATCAGCATCATAACAGATAATAGTTTTATGAATTTGCCCTACCTTGAAATATTAGACCTTTCATTTAATGGAATTAGATTAATTCCATGCAACGCTTTTAGCAGCCTTTACAATTTGAAACTCTTTCGAATTCTTGATTTTGTTAATTTAGAATTTCGCAAATGTTCCTGGAATGGTGTAAATAATCTGAAATATTTGGAGATGAGTTTCTTTTTCAAAAACACTATCATCGACAACTTTAAAGGACTTGAAAATATTGAAACGCTGCGGATGTGGGTTAATTATGAACGAAATGATACTGACCAAATCATACACAAGTGTCTTAACATGAGTATGTTTTACACACTACCTCATTTGAATCTTCTAGATTTGTCGCTTGGAAAATTCCATTGTATTGAGGGCACATTGCTTATGCACAGTAGCACAGATTTTGTTGAACGTAGTGGCATTGTAAATTTAGCTATCGGTTATAATCGACATCTCACTAGAATATTTCCCTGGAGTTTCATGGGAATGTCGCGTTTACAAAGTTTGGATATCACAGGTTGTGATAGACTGAGTCATATCAACGCATCCGTCTTTACTGGTCTTCAAAAGCTCGACTGTCTTCTGCTAAATAATGTAAACCTACTTTCATTGGATACAAAGCAGTTCTCTGAACTGGAAAGACTGTCTCTGTTGGACCTCGTCTCGACGATCAACTTCTCGAATATCCAATCATCTGCATTTGTTGATTTTTTCAATGTAATGTCTTTAAACCTTTCTCTTGGAAGAATTCATAGCATTGATCCACATACCTTTGCTGATTTTCGAAATCTTACTCACTTAGATCTCTCGCTGAATAGCATTGTTTATATAGATACACGTATGTTATATGGCCTGTCAAATCTTAGATATTTAAACTTACTAAAATTAGGCGATCCGACAGATATACATCCTACAGCATTTCAAGAATTACATTATTTAGAATACCTTTGTTTCTCAACTGATATGAAAATTGAAGTTTTAGAGCCATTGAAATCTCTGAAGTCATTGGACTGGAAGTGCCCAAGTCCTGTTTCTCTGAAGTCTTTTTGCGGCATGTACTTATTTCATTACATCAATGTTAGCACAAAGTATAGCTCCCTTTTTGACTGGATGTCAAGCTTTCCAAATCTAAGGAAAGTTAATTTCTTATCAGTTGAGGAAAGTTGGAGCATTAACTATCCATTCACTGTAGGAATTGAAACTATGAACCTTCTGGAAATATCAAAATACTCCTCTGACAAATTCAAATTAATTTCACTTTATGTCCCCCAAAACGTAGATTTACAACAACATTTTGAAGAGTGGATCAAATACATATCTAAAGACAATCCGGCAAACCCAACACTGCCATTAGATGAATTGATACCGAATGTCATTAAGAATGCTCTTCTATACGCTAACATAGATTCTTTGAACCTGACAATGCCTAAATATTTGATGCCTCGATGTGACATTTATATGAACCAGTCCATCAAGGTGCAATCTTTGTTCTTTAATAGTGGCTCTGATACTATGGAAAACGTGTTTTCCTGTTTCGAAGGACTAAATTTCCTATATTTAAACCAGAGTATTTTCCCCTTGAGATACATAAACAGATATACATTCTCAAATTTGAACTCCCTCAAGCTGTTAGATCTTAGCGGGAATAAAATTTTGTTCGTTAGTGAAAATATGTTCCATGGTTTACCGAACCTTGTTTACTTGAACATGATTCACAATGCATTTGAAATGGACGCTGAGATGATTGGAAACCTTTCAAGGCTACAGGCTTTCCATTTTGATACTGGAGACGAAATATATACATATTCACGAGGATGTTGTCGTGTAATCCTAGATCAGTATGACGACGACTGGAAAACTGACCATAACGCAACAGCGCTCGACAAGGGAGTGTGCAACTATTATTCAAATACCAATAGTAACGGCAACATTGTGTCTCACACCTGTCAAATATCAAGAATCTTTGAATATTCGGACGTGATATCACAATATGGTGACGTCATGCGATGTATTTGTGACCCAAGTAAAATTGAAGTCATAAACATGACAAATCCAAGTATCTTTTTTCGTGAGAAAATGATCGATTTTCAATCTTTGACCCGAATGACCATTTCGTTAGTTGACGCTTATTCGGTTGTTGTAAAAGTTCCTAAGTTAATCGACATTGATCTATCGTACTCAAAATTGAAACTCAATAATTATAACGTAGAATTTAGGGAAACGCAAAATGTACGGTCTTCTAGTTTTAGCTACACGGAATTTGACACCAGAGATATTTACACACAATGTAATCAAACAAGCAATAGAATTATTTTTCAATCCTTTGTAAATGTAAAATATTTGAATGCAACACACCCTGGAATAACAACACTATGTCAATTCTATTTTCAACGGTTAATAAACTTAACGTACATAGATTTATCATATAATAAAATCTCAATGATAAGCAAGGACACATTCGAATACAACGCAAAATTGACAACGATTAATCTCAGCGACAACACAATCACAATGTTGCATCCCGCCACTTTTGAGCATTTGACTTTTTTGTCGGACCTTTACTTCGAAAATAATCCATTAAACTGTGATTGTGACAAAGCGTATATACAGAAGTGGATGACCTCAGCCAAGAATCTAGCGTTCACTATGGACAGTTCTCTACCATGGCAGACATATACATGTTCAGAGCCAAGTTCTCTGTCTGGTAAACCGTTCATTATGATCGATCACTATCGAATAGCGTGTTACGAGACTCAAATAAAACTTGTAGCAATCGTTGTTCTTATAATACCCGTCCTCTTTGTAAGCAGAATTGTTTGGAAGAAACGATGGCATTTGATTTACAAAGCCTACAAGAGAATTAACCAAATAAAACAGCGCTACCCCCTCTACTTCCAGTTAGAAGACGTAAGAGAATATGAGTTTCATGCCTTTATTAGTTTTAGTAAAGGAGATTCTGACTGGGTCGATGAACAGCTCCAACCCTTTATGGAAGATGAACTTGAACTTAGACTGTGTATTCACACACGAGACTTCCACGGTGGAAAAGATATATTTACAAATATCGAGGAAAACATCAAAAAGAGCAGGAAAATAATCTTTATCGTGTCAGAAAATTTCGTCAAGAGTTCATTTTGTGATTTTGAAATGCGATTAGCGTTCACCATGATGTTGCACGCACTTCACGATGAGAGTGTTCTCTTGTTTATCATGTTGGAAAAAGTTCCCCAGAAAGACATGTCTGACATTCTGAAGTTCTTTGTGAACACCAAAACATACTTGGCTTGGCCGGATGGTGATGAAAACGAGGATGAAAGGGAACACTTTTGGGAACAACTTAGAGGAATAGTAACAGATGAATGGGAAATTTTATAAAATCTTTACGATCTATTTGTTTCGATAAAAGGAAAACGAACCTTCTCAAATTTCAGATACATTGCGCCTTTACAGAGGTTTACATGTAAACAAAGAAATTTTAGTTTTCAAGTTGTAAACCCTGAACGTAAGCTTTTTTAATCTGCAAACATCAAGAAACGTCATATTTTATGATTGGTTTATTACTGTATGGATAGGTATTGTCTTTGTAACGCCGATCTTATTAAACATTGCTCTTTTGGTAGGCCCTGTAGAATTTTTTTAAAATCCTCTTGAGAGTGTTTTCCAAGGATCGTCATCCAAAGTGATTTGTACTGTGTTTGTAAAAGCTAATCTCGAGTTACACTTGTTACCATTTTTAGACAATTCAAAGTCGTTTATATTTCCCCAAACCTCTGTGTCTTTACATGTTATTACTTCATACATGAAGAGGTGACGGCTTCTTTTGATTCAAATTATCTGTCTCATTATTTATCGAGAATGTCGGCAAAAATTAATCATACAACCTTGAAACCGTTTAGCATTAATGTTATTATATTCTTCCTGTCTTAGGTTTTGAAATAATGATATGTTGAAAAGTGTCTTCTACAGCAATGAATTTTAATTTTATTCGTAGTTATGAATTGCGATATTGATGCTGATATTTTATCGCATTCGAGTTTTACAAGTTATTGGTCAGTCTGAAAGGTTATTTCCTTAAATATCTTTAGATACAATATCGAAATAGCTTATATTTGAAATGGCGAGAAATGTGATCTTGTGATCAAATGTCTTAATTGAACGACGATTATATCGTTCAGTAGGGGATTGATTTCATCTCTGGATAATAATTAGGTAAATATCGCTTGGTAGTCATTACTTTGAAAAATAATTGTAGTTAATTCAGAAAATATTTTATATTTTAATATTTTATGCACGAATGAAATTTTGTCTGTTCATTTAGGACAAGAGTTCCACGAGGAAAGAGTGTAGGCATTTTTGATATTTAAACAACTTGCTGAAATAATGCATTATAACCTTGTGTTTCCCGCAAAGAAAAACGAAGTCACCCGCCTTTAGACAATACAGTGTTTGGCCCTTACATTAACACGCCCTGACAAGCAATTGTGACCACTGTGTTTAAAGGGAACCGGTCGTTGGAACTGCGCATATGCTACTTTCTTGTTTACAAACAATGTATTTGATTCAATATATATATACATGTATCATGTCAACATAGCTGCAACAGTAAAATTTTATGATGTATATCATGACAAACATGTTTTAACTTTCATCAATCGCCAACGTACCTTGGATACAGTGTTTACATCGGTCGTAGGGGTCTGTAGCGACCTTAGAGCGCAGTTCCGACGACCGCCTCCTTTTAAGTTAGAGGAAACTGTTAATACGGCCAGTATGTAGTCAATAGTCGATAAAGTACATGTTAATACTAATAATACTAGCATACTATATTAGACTTTTACAGCAAACGCTTGGTATAAGTTTTGACAGCTTTTATATATGTTTAAAAAGTTGTTTGTCTTATCAAATGCACACTTACATGATTGTACGTTCCAGTGCCTGAAACTTCAGAAGTTGCTTTCAGCATTGCTGTCAGTAGAATTATGCAACTGTTGTCAATATGACGTTATATTTGTTTACAGTATTTAGATTTCTTTTTGTCAACCTATCAACACAGATTCTAAATGTGTGACAAGCACTAGTTTCATATATCGCCGATTTAAGGACTTTCTATTTCTTTTATTTGTGAACAATAACAATATTATTATATGAAGAATGTTAAATAGTAGGTAATACTTGGAATAAAAGTACAAACTTGTGGAAAGTCATCACAAGAGTTGTCGTTTATTATCTCCTAAATTCCATGCAATAAGTATCAAACTCTCAACTTGCCAAGGGAGACAAACGTATACTGTTTCCCGACTGTGGCAAGTCAACATGCGTTTTGTTTCACATCATATCCTATTTTCTCGCTGACAAATCGAGACATGTTCTGCTGACACTCCTCTCGGTTACAGATGACACCGTCGTCTTAACTTCGGTCAAGTTTTTTTTTGCGAAAATGGCGCTTTCGAGATACTAAAATCAACAGTAATGATATTTTCATTAAATTTGGCAAAATACATTCCGTAATATACAGTGTATCAAAAGCCAAATGAGAACCGCCTGCCAATCTATTACTGTCAGTGTTGGGAGTCTATATGAGCGTAAACATAGGCACTTTGGAGTTCTGTGTATTTACTGTAGAACCTTAACATATCGGTTGACAGTTTCCGTAACTACTATACTACTGTTACCATGTTAGTGACAATTTGTGTGCAAGCGCCGTGAGCATACTGAGTGACCGTAAATTGACTAATGAGAAAAACATCCCGAAGACAATTTCACAACTGTATTCACCATCGACTTGTCTTTTAATTTGTTTGACAGTATATCTCAATCTCAAGATTTTATCGGGCGTTCTTAGTTTAATTATCTCTAATATCTTTCATTAAATGAGTGTCTTTATTATTCCAAAGCCCCGCACAGGAAAGGGGTATCTTAATATTTATGCAAACGAACATGAATAAGACCAAACCCTAGATTCGCTGTGTATGTATAATTTGTAATCTCTACCCAGTTTGGCGTTAATACTGATCCGGTTTTTTTTGTTTTTGTTTTTTTGCGTTTACAAATTAAGCTTCACATTGTGCTCAGTAACCAAGGCGATTTTGGTGACTTGGTTCATCAAAGTTTGATAGCTTTTCCAACCCTACCAATGTCACAGGTTTTGTCATTTCTACGGAAGGTGTCGGTCTCTATCCTTCTCCGGCGAAAAAAAAAAAATATTGCGAAAAATATAACTCGGAAAATACTCGGAATCCATGATAAGACTACAATATCTCTACTGAAAAAAACTAACGCTGATCGTTTTCGCCAAATGCGTCTAGCGTCAAGCAAACGTCAAGAATGAGTCAAGCGTTTGGTAAAGTCATTCAACTAAACGTTGAACAATGAAATCAGTCATTTCTAACGACTTAAGCAGCTTGTGGGGTTTGAACTTTGAGCTTCCTTGTTCGCATACGCATGCGGTCGATGTGGGTGTGCTCTAAGTGTTGAGATTGAGTGTGGCGACAAGGCCAGAGACGTCGTTCATTAAAAATCGCCTATTACTTCATCAATGAACCGTAAACAACCATGCGAAAAGACACAGATGTCTATTCTCAACCGAAATGTCACTTGACAGTAAGCAGATGCTTTTTGAAAAAAAATGGGAAAAATTCAGAATAGCGCCGATGTATTTCAACTAGCGCTAATTCTTGAGTGTGTAACGGACGTGACCGCGACATGGACAGACTGGTACCTAAAAAACTGACCCCTTGTGTAAGCATAACTACCTTTGTATGTAAATTATTTCAATACGTATATGTAAATTGTTTCAATTTGCATGCGTCCATTGTCTTCACAAGAAGCAAGGTAAGTCGCAACAGTGTTATCAAAATGTCCTTATAGTTACAAAATACCATTTCAATATTCTTATTTTCAACAGTGTCTTAGGACTTGTACGTCAAACAATTGTATTTACTTGTGCCCTTTTCTTATCCGTTGACGGTAACTTCAGTCAGTATTTTGTTTATACCGAAGTTGGTCCCAGAAGGTAGAAGACTGCGCAGCTTGCAATTCAATCTTTCATTGAACTAAAAATGTAAGTTTTTGTAAAACATAACTCTGAAGAAATGTTTCCAAAGAATAAACTTTTGTTTTTGTTTTGTCGTCACGAGTTTCTCATTCGATTTGCATGGCAAATATTTTCTACTTGAAATAAAGCAATGGAGTAGCAAAATTTCCTTTTAAGTCATAACAACATACATTTCTTCGTTTGCGCCTACACTGTGTCGGCCATATTGCGCAGAGACGTGATATTTTCGGTCACGAAACAATTAATACGCAAATTTTATCATATTTTATGAGACTGAAGAGGATTGGCAGCCGTGGTGAAACTACGGCAGCTGTGATGCATAGGTAACGCAGGTTGAGGTTATAAATCAGTGGCGAAGTAACACACCAACTTTAACATTTTAACAGCATTTTTAACCAGTTCAGCTGACAGACGATCTCATTATATATTATAGAGAATTTTAAAAGATTTGAAAAAATATCATGTCACATGCTCTACTTCCCATTTAAAGATCAAATAATAAACGTTTCTTTGGAAATCCCCTATTGCTAACCGCTGCGCCGTAACTCTATCACTAAGTGACGGCATATTTACCCACGTCTATCGCACAGAGCCAAGGTAAATACCGAGACGTCGTTATTTCGAGTTGCGAAGAACCAAGTTTGATTTTTGAGAAACGTCTATCGCCCAGGATCATGGCAAGTCCGAGCGAAGAAAACGGACTGCTAGTCTTTGGCGTTCCAAGCGACATTGATAGTTCTTTAGCTGTGAGGAAATTGACGATTCATTTCCAAAAGACAGCAGTCTCTGGTGGAGCTGAAGTAGATCGAGTCACGGTATCGAGCACCTACTCTAACGCCTATGAGGTTTACTTCCTGGAAGACCAAGGTAATTTCATATAGATTTTTTGTCAAAATTGTGATTTAACTTCATATTGTCGCAGTGATATCGTAACAAAAACACTTGTCACAATTGCAAAGTCACCACTTGCCATGTAGTGCAATCGACCAAAATACTCAGAGAATAGTTTTGAGATAAAACGAAATCCATGCAGAACTAGGTAGGTAGCCCTTAATACAGTGTTATGTAATACTGTGGTGTTAAGGAAATGTTAAGGTAGCTTTTAAATTCAGACAGATACGGAGCCATTTAAATCCACAGCGCAACACCAAACTGCGAGGACAGTTTTCATTGAAAGAATCTGAGATAAGATATTTGATATCGTTGTAAGAGACATATGGATGTCGAAATACCCTTGGTACGTATGACTCGTCCACCCAAATTTCAGAAAGCGTGATTTCAACTAGTCATACTTTTTCAAACACTTGCAGATGCTGCCCGTACGGTGCTACAACATCAGTTACAAACTGTTGATTTCGGTAGTAAACAGTTCACATGTCCGGTGTCTGCGTTTCCTGACCAACGTCAAAATCGACGAGACAGAACCCATGAAGAGAAGGTCAGTGTGGTACTGCTACTATACAGTTTCATCGCCTTTTTATTATTATCATTAATTCCGTGCGCTCTTTAACTTCAACAATCTCCACATTATACCACTAGGTGTACTTCAAATTCATAGGCCTTCACCTATTGCCGTCCACCGTTTCATTCGCTCCAACGAGCAAGTCACCAGACATAGCCATAGAAATTACGTTATTATTGGACACTATGATCAAGAGGGAATTTTTCTATCTGAGTTGTGCAGATAATAAATCAATGAGAACTGATTTCCGAAACGGGTTTTGGACAGTGCCTCAAATTAATATAATATAACTGTTGAACGCCATAATAGCCATTCTTTGTTGCTTATTAGTTTGTCTTTTAGTCTAAATTTGACACCAGCTTTCGAATTGTCAAGCATGATAGTTTGCGAATACACTAATGAAGGAGTCTCGTTTAGGGATCCAGTGAGCGAACAGAGTTCTTTACTCTGGTCCATTCTAAAAGTCAAGTGAGTTTAGTTGATAAGGGCTACCACTGATTAAAAATCTCTATTTATATTACTGCCAGTTGTTTGTTTATTTTACTTAAATATCTGCAAAAATAAGGTTGATTAAATATTTAAAAGAGTTCTGGAATGAGTTCAAAACCCGAAGAAAAAATTTAAGAATAAACATTTTTGAAACAAATGATAAAATCAAGGTAAAAGAATCAACATTCGTAAAGAATGACAGTAACCTACAAGTCGAAATATAATTCAACCTTGGCAAATAGCAGCTTCAGTATTCTGACATGCTCTTCGGTGTACTAGCGTTACCAACAGCGGAATGGCAATCCCAGGCAGCCATGCCGGAAGAAAAAAATGCATATCACATTTAATCAGTTGAACGATGCCGAGAGCCGTCATAGGTCCAAAGGTTACTGGCACGCAATGTTTGGAGTTCTTATAAAGCATTCTTAACTTTCCTCATGTGGAACCGGGTGGACCCACCGAAAGTTTCTTTGTTTATACATGTTTCTCGGAAAAATCAGGGTTTTTTAATTCCTTTGATTTAATGAAATATTTCATTTCGAAAAATCCATCATTACTTTTTTAACTTTTTACTTTAAACTTATGGTATTTTCTTTCTGTTGACAGCTGCATTTTAAAAGATATCTTTCGTTTTTTGTTTAAGATGTTATTTTCATTTGATGTTCTAATTCGAGCAATCAGCGGCAGCTTAAAGTAAACCAATTTTCGGTCCATTAAAACAGCATTTGTTAATCTGAAGGGTTTTACGGATATGTTTCGATAACGTGCGACGAAAGAGGGGTCTACCTTTTGGTCAGAATTCAGCTTTACCATGACATTACATGGAAACAGCTATAATTTATAGGCATAATAAAACATACTTTAATTGCAGTAACCCAAATAATCATGAGATAGCGGCGGCGTTGACCTCTGTACTGTTTGTTCTGCCGGTGGAACGAGCTATCTGCCCAGATCAAAGACACACTACCCACTGATATGGCTTGTTGATTTTAAAGAAATATGAGTTAGCAAAATGGTTATCACAAGGTCATACCCACAAATGACATACCGCCTCCAATGCTCAGTATATGAATTGTATCCTCTCATTGGCCAAGGATTATATTGGTCAACCAAAGAGAGCCTATCGATCATCAAGTAAGGAGTTCGGCTCTGAATATGTCCGTTGTGGCTAAAGGTTATCATTGATTTACTGCTAGCCAACCGACATACTAGCTCACAAACTGATATGCTGTTATAAAGACAATTATCACTATAAGTGAATATCAATACACAGAGATGATTATCTTTTAAGCGATCGATTCACTGTTCAACACAGCACACAGGTTCATACGAGGATGAAGAAAAGGTAAAACCTCAGGAAGCTTCAAATGCGCCAGCCAACATAAAATGCATGATTACTTTGAAAGAAGCAGAGATAAAGCAACTCGAGATGTGTGACTTCGTAGAGACAGTAAAGCAAACATTCCCAGACTTGACGATAACTCTAAGACCAGGGACCGCCAGTATTGACCTCTATGGCTCAAGTGTCGAGATCGAACGCTGTAAACTGATGGTTTATGAACATCTTCGAGAGCTTCCAACAGCCAGAATTGCACCCCCATCTTCACCAGCCGTCATGAGTTTTCTAAAATCACTTAAAGGAGAGTCATTAATCAGAGAATATTTCAGAAACTATCAAATACGGGCGTGTTATTTCGTGGACAATGGCGATATAATATGTTCTGGTATAAGTAGAGAAGAGACAGATCGAGCCAAAGCATTTCTAGCCCATGAGATAGTAGAGAGTAGAGTTAACTTGGAAGATAAGGCGGTCACAGTAGCAAAGACGGCCAAGTTTTCAGAGATCATCTGTACATTAGAGGAACTAAATGAATGTCTCTGTATCGAGATAAGTCGACATGGCACCGTGGTCCTTGTCGGAAAGGATACCTCTGTTTCAGTCGCAATGGATGGAGTTCAAACTTACATTTTGTGCAATCAGGAGATCGAACAGTTCGTGCCATTGGAAGCTGGGCGGCTAAGATTCCTCTGCGACATGAAGGAGGGGTTGTTGAACTTCGAACAAACATCAGGAAGACACTCTGTGAAGATAGAGGTGCAACGTGGAGTAGATCAGTGCGGTGTAAGGGTCATTGGAGTGAAGCATGAAGTTGATGGCGCTGTTCAGGTTCTGAGAAACATGTTTGATAAAATTGTCAAACGTCGCCATGAAGTTGATAATCCAGGAATGCAGCAAATCTTCAAGGATCGTGACAAAACAGACTACCTTAGACTGATCGAAGTCGACTGCAACTGTGTCATCGAAGTGACTAAAGAGCGTCCTAGTCTATCTGATGATAGGAAAAACAAAAAGTCGACGCTTCGGAAAGACCCCGAGCACAGTGTTAACATATTACTCAAATACACGACGAAAGACGGAAGACGAATTGTCGTTGCCAAGGGGGACATAACCAAACTTCAGGTCGATGCAATAGCAACAACAGCAAAGCGAGATTTCGGAAGTGTATCGGGTCTGTTTAAAACCATTCAAGATACAGGCAAGTGAATATGAATAACGGTACTGAAACTTTTTTTTGCGACTGATTTCCCCCTCTCCACCTTTTCCTAATGAAAAAGAAAAACATAACAAATGAGATCAAAACAAAACTGTACCATTGCCTTTCTTGTCTGACGTGTCCATCTATTGCAGCAACATTTTCCATCTCGATATAATATTACCTATACATGATTGAAAGTAACTTCTTTATAATTACAAAATACTGTATCTACCTCACCAACATACATCTTTGCTGGACGCTGATAGACACTAGTTTTGAAAAATTTTGTCTGTTTGTACAATGACACAGAATATGATTTTTTTCGCAATAAGGAGGTAGCATACAAACTCCAACGTACATACTAATGTACAAAGAAAAAAGTTATGTTTCAATAGCACGACCTCTTTCAAAACAGGTGGCCGTGAGATACAGTCTGATTGTCAAGAGCTGCTTCGTGCTAATAATGGAACACCTTTCGTGATCGGACAGGCGGTATCAACGCGACCAGGAAAGATTACATCATGTGCCCGCGTGATCCACGTATTCGGCCCAGAGTGGGACAAGGACGCAGAGCAAAGTGTTGCTGACTCTCTTGCCGACTCAATCGAGGCGTGTCTTCATGAAGCTGATAAACACACATGTCGTACAGTGGCCATCCCCCTTATAGGCGTAGAAGAATTTGGAGTTCCTTTGGATCTCTGTGTCAATACCATAGTCATGACTATTAATGAGTTCTGGACTGAAAATCAAGAGCGGACATCAATCACGAAAATATTCTTAATCGAACAAATGAGAAGTAGATGCAAAGCGTTAGCTGATGCAGTGAGATCAGTGTATAATGTAGAAAAGGAAGCCGTTGAAAACACTGAATACCAAGAAGGTGGGTACCTAGGCAACAATGTCTGTCTGTCTGTCTGTCTGTCTGTCTGTCTGTCTGTATGTATGTATGTGTGTCTGTGTCTGTCTGTCTATCTGTCTGTCTGTCTATCTGTCTGTCTGTCTGTCTGTCTGTATGTATGTATGTATGTATGTATGTATGTATGTATGTATGTATGTATGTATGTATGTATGTATGTATCTATGTATCTATGTATGTATCTATGTATCTATGTATCTATGTATGTTTATTATCAATAATAAGTGAAATCCAAACAAATATCCTTATACCTCATCATCTGTAGCTGTTTGTACCTCTGTAAAACGCAGTTCCCTATGTCAATAGATTTTCAACTTCACATTAACAGAGCCTGGTCAAACGTTTAAAAAACCGTAGTTATGTTATTGATTACTACTGAACGTTCATGTGTGAATGGTCACTGGAATTATCAATTGTGCGACAAAAAAGGGCTTTGACAGTTTAAACAACACTTTGTTTGCTGTGCTAATATTGTCTCTAACAACATAATGTGTGCAGAAAATAATAAATTGCATCGTTTTACAATATCTAAGCACGTAGGCTTAATTTTAAACAACCGAATTATTTGTTGTGAAATATGCAACTTCATTTAAATGTATTTTTATTTAACTAAATAATTTATTTATAGAGAGAGAAAGTCAAACGATTAGAGTGCAAAGATCAAGGTCAGTTTCCAGCTTACCAAAACTACCACAAGTTGCAAACGCGATGACCTACATCGACAAGACCAGGGTGATGACACCAGAAGGAAAGAATGTTAACCTTATCATCGGCAACATGGCGACACAGAAGGTATTCCGTTACACTTATAGAATGATTTATACTCGGGTCAAAGGTGAATTTGTACCGTGGGCGAGTTTGAAGTCGAAATGCACTATACTGTCTTAATCTTTCATAAGTTTTCGTCAATTTTACTTCACAACAATTTATAAGTAGTGAACACCAAGTAGCACTTATTGCGAGAACCGTTGATTGTGTGTTGTGGCGTAAGCTTGAAAGCTTATAATTAAATTGTATATGCATATCGATAATATTGCATTTATTTCATTATGTTGCATTATGTCTTTATCATGGCTTTGCGAGTATCACTTAATTTGTTCTATTTGACTTAAAGAGGAAACAAAACAACTCTCTCCTTAAAGAACATACTGCAACAAGTAAATAGATATCAAACATGAACCGTAAACCTTTTTTTCATCAGGTTGATTTGATGGTAAACAGCATCGGTAAGGAATTGGACTTGACTGCTGGAGCAGCTTCAAAGGCCATTTATACCGTTGCTGGTCAACAACTGAAACATGAGTTATCTGCTGTCACTAGGGGGCGTCCACCAAAAGATGGAGACACGTACGTCACTGGTGGTGGCAATCTCTCGGCAAAGCATGTTATTCATGTAATTTGTTGCAACTGGAGAAGTAATCAGCCTGAACAGGTGGGTTAAGCTCTGCTCGATTTAATGACTTTGCTTGTAATAATCGAATTAACTTGGCTGGAAATGGAAAGACCGATTGATATACAGTAGGATTTGGAAAAAACCGTGTTGACAGATATTGCGCGTTATTGCTTTGTACAGCAAAGCTTATTGCAGACCCCAGGGAGTGCAACTATTAAAACTTAAGATGGGCACTTATTTTGGGGGGAAAGAAACTGCATTTATTAATAAGAACCGACCAGTACATGTCACAACAATTCAATCTATTATCTGAGTGTTATTCTCAACCTGGCAAATGAAATCGCATTTTTATTTTTCAGACATTACGACGCATTTTGCAGGAATGTTTCAGGATAGCTAACTTAAACTCGGCCTCGTCGATAGCATTTCCTGCCATTGGTACAGGGAACCTTGGCTTTCCCCGAGATCTTGTGGCTAAAGTAATGTACGAGGAAGTAGAGATATTCAGCCGACGTCATGCAAAAAGTACTGTAAATGACATAAACTTCGTTGTCTATGATCAAGATCATCCAACAAAGAAGGTATCGGAGTATATATAAGACAAAAAAAGAATACTAAAATCAAAGATTTTAGTTGAAATAGCGGATCGTCAAACTTTTCAAACAAAATTTTAAAAGCAAACCTTGTACATACATACATACATACATACATACATACATACATACATACATACATACATACATACATACATACATACATACATACATACATACATGTATACATACATACATACATACATACATTTTTTAAACACTTTTTAAATGCCAACGGTCGATATTTGACGAGGCGACTGCGCGCGAATCGCGAGATATCGATAAAACATGTCCTCAAAAAAATAAAAGTTTGAATTCCGGTGGCCCACCTACATTCAGCTTCCGAACATCGAAAGTTCGGCACTTAGGCTATTGCCAATTAAGCTAGGGAATACCTCGTGGGAGAAAGCTGAGTCATACTGACTCGGCAAAAAACGAAAAAGAAAGTTTGCTGATTCCACTAGAATTTGCATAGGTAACTAGTAAAGCCGCTTGGAAAATTATCGGGAGCGCCTCGGCATTCTTACCCATTGATAATCGATAATCGATGCATCGATGGTCTGTGACGCAATAATTCTGGTCGCACACAGATTAACCTTTTCTACAGGAACAATACTTCAAACAATATTTCATCACGGAAATACCCTGAATAGAGCGGTTAATTAAACACTAGCTAGTTGATTTCTTTAACATTGTGCTAAAACAATAAGCAAGACATGTTAAATCTCAGACAAACTTTTGAAAAGCATTGTAACAGCTTGCATTCCAGCAACTTTGAGTCACATATTTTGAAGTATTGAGAAAAAGCATAGGAAAAACTGATTTTTGAAAGGTTATGAAAATTACCTGTCACGTGATTGTTATGTAAACAATATTGACACTGTGGTTACCAAAATATTCCCCTATATCTAGACTTTCAGAAAATGTATTATCTACGGGATTTTGAGCTTATAAACTACCAGATAATTGTTACATAAAAAAGGTCAACTTCTTGTCTTGGGACCTTAAATTACATACGTATGATTAAATTACAGCATCACGGGTCAACTAAAATATAGTGCCGTTATGTCACACTCTTCAGTATATTTATTTGTTGTAGTCGTTCAAGAAAGAAGTACAGAAGTACGCATCGGCGCAACCTACTTCTCCCGGCTCACCAGCCGCTGCAGAAAAAATGCGGAGACATGAACGTGAGGGGCCGACCATCAGTCAAAGTCTTGGTGCTCACGCATCGGGAACTTCTGATATATTGAAAGTGAGCCCGTTTAAAGGTACGTTGAATAAACTCAAAATAAAAGGAAGAAGCCAAAATTCTATCACAAATGTGTGATGATGGGTCAGGCTTCTAGCTGCGATAGGGCCATACTGTCGTACCAAAAAGTAAAAGAAATGTGCGAACAAGTCGATTGCTTGATTGTCTAACAGATCAAAAATTAAGTTTACTGAGTGACTTAGTGACTGACTGACTGACTGGTTTAACGAATGATCGATGATTCAATGAATGAATGCAATGGGCCCATTTATTTTGCTATTGTTTTGACTGACCTGCTGAAAAACAAACATCAAAAAATATCAGAACTTGAAGCTATCATTAAAGGTGCGTTTCCGATATCTATGTTGCATTTTAAAAGCAGATCTCGCACTCTGTAAAGTAAAAAAAAAATGTAAAATGGTCGAAACCATTGGTGACAACTGAATTTTATCTTTACTGGGATTTGTATTTGAGGAGTAACACTTCATACTATAAGAATGAATTGTATTGGCATTAATTATACTCACTATTTCAAATATCTTAAGGAGTCTAAAAGAATGACAAATATATTTTGTAGGATACAATTTTGAAAAATATTCTGAATATGTCAGCTAATGTCCTTTTACAGCCGTAATGAAAAAATGACATCACAACCAACATTCACGTATCATAACTGTTGCAGATGAACCGCTCTATAAAGACCTTTACTTGCATGGAAACCACGAATGGCAGATGTCAGTTGGATCTATTCGTGTACATGTTAACAACGGTAATATAACAAACGAAACAATGGACTGTGTTGTTACCGAAGTAAACAGGAAGTTGGAACCAACAAGTAAGGTTTTGATAGTCATTTATGTGTTTATTCTACTAATAGGCGTAGCAACATATTTCATATAACAGGTTATCAGGTCGCATTCGGGGCTAAAATTTGAGTAATTGACGAAAGATTTTGTTATTGGCAAAGGAAAGGTAATTTAAATACCTGCAATTCTCTTGAATTTTCACATTATCATACTTTTTAAAGGATAAGCAAATCAATGTCTGTAATTTACCGATGGAATATGAGAGA
>LD342925.1:22852-45662 GCA_001465055.1 Ptychodera flava | reverse complement strand
AAAAGTGATACCGTATTCTGTATTCGAGCAACGAATTCAACTCTTTGCGAACTATCGGGAAATATTCCCTGTTATTGCAGATAGTGAAATACGTGTGAAAACATTGTAAGTGCAAAGGGAAACACACTGACTGCATATCGTTGATATTTTTTTTACGATTTTGTTTAATAAGGTAATAAGCAAACCATCTGTGAAAATGTTGAACAGACAGCAAGTAGAGAAGATCAAGCGATTCGGAACATCCAGTAACGTGAGTTCTCAATTTGAAAATTGTATGTCACTTTGAAAATAATTTGGTCTCGCCTTCTGTAGACTGTTCTACCTACTACCACTATCAGAATTTAGCAATTGCTAAGTTTTCTAAGTGCAACGAAAACCTGTAAACTTTATTGTTTTCCCGGTATTTTCTCTCGTTCTTCTAGAAGCCGTTGTAATTTAAATGTGTTATATTCAAGATTATGTTACATAGTTGGAGGTTACTTGAACAAACTCTATCGGAAAACTTTCCTAAAACCTGATCCCAAAATGTCACATTAAAATTTGAAAGTTTTTCTTATCACCTATTGTAGTAAACCACTTGGTTATCTTCATTATTTGTCATATTCTCGATCAAAGGTGCTGCTAATGTGGAATATTTTCGCAGAAGTTTGAAAAGTAAATTCATTTTGTTTCATCTGAGCAGTTCGTTCGATGAACGCCACATTATTACTAACGTCAACAACGTTTATGTTGAGAAAAGGCGAATAAAATACAAATGCTACTTGATCGTTAGAGCCTTGTTATTACTGAAACAATTTTGGATATCAATTGAATGAAGCCTTGGCCCACAGTAGATGTAGAAGTTATGTAAAAAAGTGTGCACATATTTTTACAAATGCTAATTTTCGCCTTTTTTGCAAAGATACTAAGTCGAGAATATAAAAAAAGTCATGAATATGCTTTTCACGGTAACGCAAAATATATCATGCGATGTTTTAAGGGAATAATATGTCAAGATTAATTATAAACTTCGCACTAGGAACTGTGTGCTTTGTAGAAATCTACTGATCACTGTTGTAAGCAGGGTTGCCAGACGTTTGTTGTAAGCATAATATAATTTCTATCTTCTTATTAACAGGTCACCGTTGACCATATCAGTACTGGACGAGTACATCATCTCAAACTTCATGGTACTCCACATGATATTATACAGGTTTATGACATGATCAATAAAATCTTGGATAATATTGTGAAAGAAGAACAGGGCCGGAGAGAAGCTGAAATTCACGCCAAAAACGTGAAGTGGTACTTTCAAGACGGTGAAGAATTTGAGGAATATGAAAAAGAAATATCTGCTGTCATCGAACAAGCCTGTCAGAGAAGTCAACCCGAGGTCGAATTCATTATAAATGGCAGTCCTTACAAGATAATCTTTAAAAGAATGGTTGAAATATCACTTGACGACGAATCAGAAGTGCCTGTACAAAGGTTTCTTACTGAGGGTAAGAAGAAATTGATTGAAATGTGACTGAACGATGAAATTAGATAGATAGACAGATAAAGACAAACGATCAGTAAGAGATAAAGGAATATCAAACGCAATGCACAAAAAATTATATTTCGAATGGTTATTCTAAGGTTTATATCTTTTTAGTTAATATTTTGCAATTTGTTTTCAGACGCAATGCCCCTGCCACCAAACTGGGAGCCCGTGGCACAAGACAAGCCTTTCAAATTAGTCACCCTGGACCCATCAACATCTGAATATCAAAAAGTCAAGTCTGCATTCATCGAGAAACTTGATGACACCCGGAATGTTGTTGATATACATGTGAGTACCGTGGTACTTCAAACTCAAGAAGGCGCAGCAAACAGACAGTCTTGTTCTTGATATATGCCACTTTGATAAGTACCATTTTAGTTTCATGGTTTGTTTTGTTGTTATTTTGGGTGATTGTAACATTTCATACCCCATAAAGACAAGTTAATTTCTTCTTGCATATATCGACTTACAGCTTTCCTTCTGACACGTCTATATTCAGTGTCTGTTTATCTGCGTCGCTTGTTTCTTTCTCATTATCAGGCTAAAATATGTCATGTTATTGAGTGATAGAAAATGCCGTTCTTCTTTCTATGCTTGTACCACTTTGTGTTTTTGGTATGGTATCTTTTTGTGTACGTTATTGCAAACTATCGCTGACAAATATAATATATAGTCCTAAAGTGATGCCATCACAACTGTTGTTGAGCACCTGGTGTAAATAAATCAATATCTGTTACAGATTGAACGGGTACAGAACTCAAAGCTGTATCGCCAATATATGGTCTTAAAGCAAAATATGGATGCTCGAAAATCTGGTGTTCAAAATGAGAGAAACTTGTATCATGGGACCAAGGAAGAATCCTCTACTCTTATCAATGCCACTGGATTTAACAGAAGCTTTGCAGGATTACATGGTAAGGATGGAAATCCCTTAAGGTGGAGCTACACGTTTTCAAAACAGTTTTTGAAAAGAATATGTTTAATTTAAGTTGACAAGGAGATCCTCTCAAACTATATATTTTCAAAAAGCAAAGGAAGCGTTTATATGGTAGCAATAGTTTACTCGAAGGATGAAGGGGTTGTATATCTGGGGTAAAAACCTCAATTTTGGTAGTAATGATAACGAATTATTTAAGAAAAAGCTTGATACTATTTTCTGCAATGAAATATTTCACTTGAAGCAATATATGTAGAAAAAACTACTTTTTATGTTATCTATACTCATTCTAAAATGGAAGGGTTGAAAGACAGACACTCAAAAAAAAGATTAAAAACATGATAAGTCAAATTAAAATGCCTCACATTCAAAATGTAAGACCTTTATAACTAAACAAAATAGTGGTAAATTGTTACATAGCATTTAAAGAGCATGATGTGAAAATTTCAGAAAATTTTACCCAGCCAGACTGGAGTGAAATTCTTTAGAAATCTTAAAATTGAGAAAAATGAAGCCGTGAAATCGGTTGATTTGCTTACATTTGCATCAACTAACACTTCTTTATCACGCAACTTACGACTGCTTGACAAGCTGAACAAGGTGAACGCAAACATTGTTTAAATCTCTGGTTAAAATATAGGTTAAATTTTGAATGAATATTTGCAAAAAAGTGATTTTGAGCAAAATACACTGTGTTGGGTGCAGCGCCACCTTAAAGATAATTTTTCTTCTCTCATCTGAACGAACATTCCCTTGACGTCAAATGATCTGCCTTGTTACAAAAGCTCTGACCTTGCCCTAAAGTAGATCATTCATGACGTCGAATCACATTTTCTGTCTTTACTGTAGCTGCCGCTTATGGTAAGGGTTCCTACTTCGCAGTTAAATCCGAGTACTCAGCAGGAAGAACATATTCGCCGCCAGACGATAATGGATACAAGTACATTTACCAGTGCAAAGTCCTCACAGGAGAGTATGCACGTGGTAAACAAGACATGATGGTGCCCCCACCGACAAATCCTAACAACCCGACTATTTGCTACGACAGCGTTGTGGACAAAATTGATAACCCAACCATTTTTGTTGTGTTCAACGACGCTCTTGCATATCCCGAATACCTTATCAAATTCAAAGAGGCTTAATTTAAAATACCGCAACGTTTACGAACGTTTTCCTATAGCCTAGCTCAGGGTATGGTTCTTGTCACATGGTATCGTTCTAATATTATACTGTATCGCCTGGACTATGTAGTAACAAAGTAAATAGCATTCACATTCCTCTTCCATCAAGGAAAGTATAGTCTCACAAAGTCAATTGTCATTAAGTAAGAACTAGTTATGTATAGTCATTATTATTCAAATTTCGACTTATATTTGTGTATTGAATATACAATTGCAGGGTGCGTTTTACGATTCGCTGGAAGGACAAGAAACGAAAGCTTTCCACTGTGTTTTGTATATATTAAGATTTGTAACTTTATAACGGAGATGGCTTACTGATCCAGGTCATGAGAAGTGTAATGCATGAAAATAAATTGAGAAGTGACTCAGTATTTACATTTGTGTCTGAGGGCGCCCTACCCACAGCTGAGATAGAGTATGTTTTCAAGAAATTTCGATTTTTCCCTTTAGCGTAATCAGCAGAACAACTTTTTCAGTGCATTGAATCATATTGATAGAAAAGTTAAAATTGTAGAAATAGAAAACTTCTTGTACACGTTCTGACAATGCCTACGTTATATATTTATACAACGGTGACGAATTAAGACCTCTCCATACATTCCGGAAACATGCTCTTTATGACATTCCAGGCGAAGATTTCTCAGACGAGGCGATAATTTACATGTACATGGTAGTGGTAGTTTGAACCATATTATGGTACGCTTATTCGCTGTCAAATTTTTAAATCGATGTACTGTTTGTCTTTTCAGTAATTCTGAAGGTGAATTTCTTAGCTACCGGTAGTTTAGTCCACGCACATTTCTCTTTTCACACTTTTTGGTTTTCTTTATGTATTGCCGACTATTACTTTTTATGTTTGTGTAAGATTTTCTGTTTGTAATATTTGACAGTCTCTATCTTAACTATGTGACGTGTAATGTACCCGGTTATACATCAGCAACGGCTGGCTCAGTGAGCGTCGCTTGTTAGAAATACCGTTGAGGGCGCATAACTTCGTAGCGAACGAAAGGGCTGTGAGAGAGTGTATGTATGGTATTTTATAAAAAAACCAGTCTTTTTAGCTCACCTAATCTAATGAAGCCAATAATCAAACCCAAACTTAAGAATTAGTTATAACTACCGACCAACAGTAAGGGGATCATCGCCCTAGCTAAAAATCGTTAACAACTCATTAGGTTTCAAAAGTAACGGTCACAAATGAAGCTGTCTTTAGTAAATACCAATGACGAATGTATTTTCTAAGAGTTTGGAGTTTGTTGAAATAAAGATGACATTTGTTTGTACAAATACACTGAATAATGATGAATAGTTTTTAGCTCAGATGTTCACACATGTGAGTTATTGTCTTACCGATATTGTCTGTCTGTCTGTCTGTCTGTCTGTCTGTCTGTCTGCCTGTCTGTCCGTCTGTTGGCGATATCTTAAGATTGCTAAATTCGCAGAAAGACAATGAGTACAATTATATGAGAATATGTAGTCATAAATACAGTTGACAACTCTTGCTTATGTGTGCCATCATGTTGACGATACGATGAAACAACAATAATGAAAGGTATTTAGCATTTTAACGTCAGGTTTTTGCTTATTAGCATGACCTTTGGCAATAAGTGAAATATTACTTGAAGAATTTGGTTATAGTTGAGGAAACCTAAAAGGTCATGGTTGTAACGAAATATATTTTACATTTTCATGTTAGCTTATTTGTAATGTACATATCTAATGAGCCTTCACAAGTTCGCATGTATCAGTTGAAAGACTTGACAAGAAGCAATTAGACTTGCTACGTAAAGTGATGGTGCAATGACCTGACAGCAGTGACAGAAATGTAGCATTTTCATTTCAGCTAATTTGACATGTATACTAAGAGATTTTTTCTATTGAAGGAAAGGGATCTTTTCTTGAATCGTAATGACGCTTCGTGTCATATGTCGTGTTACAGGTGCTCCTCAACTGTCTTTGTGTAGCCTATGACTAAGTCATATTCATTAATCATGTAATTGGTTGATAACGTAGGCACCCATCTAGAGATAAAGTTTAATATAGAAAAAAAACAACGCGTAGTCAAATACTCGGTAAAGGTAAGACTTGTGTCTGATAAAACACAGTAACTATTTTACTCGTTTCAATTTCAAACTGGAGCTGAGGTGATGTCATTGGTGTATAGGAGATGCGTAAAATTGATAGTATAAACACAAGGAATAGAAAGCAATGCATTCTTGTATTGATTATGATAAATGACAATGAAGCAAATTTGAACCGGGTCAGTGTATGCTTAATATAGTCCCCGTTCCTATCTTAATGTAGTCAATCAAAGAAAACACTCAATATCAGTTGATTAGGCACCCTAAGTCCCTCTATTATTTATTTCTATGGAGCACCAATGCGGAGGATTATCGTCCTAACTAAACAACTCATTGGCCGCTTATAAGTTGTATTTAATACATAACCTTTTAGGTACCAGTTACAATTATTGCAGGAAAAGAGGCACGATTCATTTATGCAAATGAGATTTTGGGTAGCGAAGGGTAGCGGAGGTAGCGGACCATAATTTCAAAGTTTCATCAATTTTTATCTTCTTAGTAATTGTTTAAAAGTATAGTACTTGCTAAATGTCAAACAATTACACCAAACTAGCAACCTTTAACGTGTCAATTAAGCGCAACACGGCACGCACTATATTCTGAACTCGGATGGTTATGTCTTCCGTGTGTGCGTAACTAGTGCAAACAACTTAAGCCAGCGAGACCGACTGTACAGCCACGGTCGTGGAGGGTCGTGGTACAGCACAGGTACCGAACACTAACTACGTTCCCGGTTTTTGTTCAAGTTAAAGAAAGATAGTGGTAAGTGCCCACTGCTTTGTATTCCGATAAGACACTGTTCGGCTGTTATGAAGCTAATAACCCTTTCCCGATTTTTGTCGCGGGTAACTTGTGAGCTGCAGTGGCTTCTACGAGTCACTCGGCCCACGCTCGACCCCTGACCGTTTCGACCCCTTCGGTATGAATGAAACTTGTATCATTATCATCTCGAAAGTACGTCCTCAGATTTTTCGATGCTCATAGCACTTTGAAAGACTTTAGTGGAACCTTGTAACGTCGGGAACGCACCCGAATGGCTTGACAGATACATTGTGTGCGGTGGGACGCCGTATAACGCCGGGAACACACAGCACGGTGTTCAGGGTACAGTTATGTGTGGTTCATAACACAGCGGCCGCGGTTTTGCATACCACGGCCGCCGTGTAATTCTGATGCAGGGCCAGGCTAGGCCGGGCCGAATAAAAAGAGGTTAGTCAGTTGCGAGCTGGGCCAGTAGGAGTATGGTTATATGATGAGACTACAGTATTCTTCTATTTTCAAGGTCTCGCTAAGCAATGTCAATGTCATTCATGAGCGCGATGTTTGCATACTTCCTTCCGCAGGTTATCTCGCTTCAACGCTAACTACACGATGATCACATCGGCCGCAATGTGGTACATCGTATACTTTTGAACCTACGATTTACTACCGTCAAACCATAGCATAAACGTTATTCATCCAACGATCAACGATTAAGTCATTGTAACTGCCAATTTATACCTCTCATTCGTACTCCCTACCCGCGATCTGCGGAAAGGGTGAGGTCGACCAATGTGTTTTTCAGAGTGGAACGTCAGACGTTCACGTTGTTTACTGAATGTTCAACAAAATAACATAAAAAAACTAAAATTGGCATGCGTATAAAAGCATCTGTTGACTGTGAAGAGAAAATGTACGCAATCATATAAATGTAAGTGGTAGACCTCTCCCACTGGCCGAGTTGGTCGGCGCGGGCACTGGCCGAGCTCACAACTGGCAGACCTCTCTGGTTACCGGCCGGTGTCCTAGCCCTGTGTGTTCCCGGCCTTATACGGCCTCCCCATATAACTCTGGGAACACACAGCATTGTACGTAGGGCTAGGACGGGTCCATCAAAGTCGCCAAAAACTATGAACAGTCTGCGCGCTGCGCTTGGTCGTAAAAGTGTCTCCGCATTTTGTGTATCGAAACTATGGAAGACGGGTCACGACATGCGACATGCGACCTGCGACATGTGACTTAGTTTACCTGCGACATGCGACATGCGAGTTGTTTACCTGCGAAATACCACTTGATTTACCTGCGACCTGCGACATGCGAGTTGTTTACCTGCGAAATGCCACCCTTACTGAGTATCGTATGAGGGCGGTTTGATCAAAATGGCGTCTACCTCCTGGGAAAGACACTATTTACAATCCAGTAGAACCAGGTAATTTACATATTCGCGCGTTTGATGGGTGACGTTGTACAGTGGGCGGACCGTACATGCAAATATCATGCAAATAAACAGATTTTCGCGGGCAAATTTAAATCCCTGGCTGAATCTAAGGTACCGCCACTTGAATTCTGACTCTCGAATAAAGCACATCTTAAACCATTATACTTCGCAATGACTTCTTGGATGAATTTTTTCACTGAAGCCACCAGCGACCACATCGGATTCGTGAAGACCGTTGAAGATGCCATGACTCTGCTTCGTGCGTTTGAAGTGGAAACTAACACCAAATTTGCAGTGATATTAGTGTAGGCCTATAGGCCTACAGGCCTACATGTTACTGGCGAATGGCTATGGCTGCCAGGCTCGGGCCCGGCAAACGCACTGCATAATCATCAATGTGTAGAATGTCTACATGACTTGATTATTTAATAAAGAATAATGGTGCGTGATATTACAGTACATGTCGTTGTCCACTGCTGCACAGACAGGATGTGCAGCAGTGGACAACCGGCCCAAGCCGGGTCCAAGCCCCGCAGAGCTCTACAGCTGCTCGGTTAAGCTAGCCGACATGTACAGTAATATCACGTACCATTATTCTTTATTAAATAATTAAGTCATGTAGACATTCTACACATTGATGATTGTGCAGTGCGTTCGCCGGGTCCGATCCAGGCAGCCATAGCCATTCGCCAGTTACATGTAGGCCTATAGGCCTACACTAATATCACGTACGGTGATTCTTTTATTGAATAATCAAGTCGTATATAGACATTCTACATATTAAATACGATTATTATCCCAGCAATGTGCCAAGCGCCTGTGCGAACGCATATGTCTGAGAAAAACATTTGATTGCGACGCAGACTTTGAACGCGGACACATGTGAGAGAGAAACAATTGAATGCGACGCAGACTTTGAATGCGGAGACATATGTGAGAGAAAAACAATTGAATGCGACGCAGACTTTAAATGCGGAGAACAGGTAGTTTTGGGCCACCGTAATGGTGGCAAGTCTTGTAGGAAGTTTTATTTATCTTTGAGGGCAGTCAACATCTCGCATGTCGCATGTCGCAGGTAAACCAAGTCACATGTCGCAGGTTAACAACTCGCAGGTCGCAGGTCGCAGGTCGTTCAAACCGCATGTCGCAGGTCGCATGTCGCATGTCGTGACCCGTCTTCCATACGAAACAGCTAAATTGTTTGTTTAGAAGCCAATCTTCCCAGGAAAGATACATGATATACTAAAACGTCATGAAACGAGAAAGATATGACAAGGTAGAGGTGAGCACAACAAGAGAGTGTGAAATATTGGGGTCGAATCGCGAAACGGACAGGGGTCCAGGTGACTTACTCCGAGTCCTACTGCAGCTAATTATGAGCTCTGTCTCAAAATATCTCCAATCTTTCAGTGGAAGCGCAAACGGTGTGCGTCTGGGCTATGTCCAACATGCCCTTTACCGGAAATCTGGCGATTTTTGGAGATAGAGCTCACTCTTCTTTTGTTCAGTTGTCGCTTGATTCTTCGCTATTCGTTGAGCCCTTTACCCAGTGAATGTAAGCCTTTAGTTGACCATTGCATCACATTGCCTTTGACTGTGCATTCGAATCCAGCTTAGAATACCTAGGCCGGTCCAAACATTCAATAATTGTTGTATTTTTAAGTATCTTAAGGAATGCTCTTTCCCCTATACATTTCCTCTTTGTCTACATATAATATATTTGAAGTTTTTCTATGGACCTGGGTGAAAGAGATTTTATTAAAATATTATATCATCAAGTGAAGTAAGAATACGTAGACTATGTGTTAATATTATAGTATTCTTTGGAGTTTGAAACTAAATCTTGGCTAATAAATATAAAGTTCACGAGCAATAATTATTGTTTATCGAGCACATCCTTTGGAAAAAAAATTAATCAGAAAGTCAGCCATGCTGAAGGGGTAAGCCTAATTTATGTTTCACATTCCATAATCATGTACCAAGTTCCCATGTCTTATGGTTTGCAATTCACTCAGAATTTAATTCAGACGTGTGGCTGACTTTGCTGAGAATAAATCAACATGGAAGCATGAACAATCTTTATTTCCTGGCATGCTGTACTATCAAAACATTTTCAAAATTTCAGTGTGTTAACGCTCATGGTATGTTTTAATTCCCAATAACAATCAAAAGCTATGTTTCTTGTACCAAACTCAACTGAGGGAGACTTCAGTAATTATGAGCAGGTGGGTCGGGGATTAATTGGTATGCATGAGATTGCCAAAGGAGACCCTCCCATCACTTTTTAGCTCCGCTGTCAGCGACGCGGAGCTTATCAAATAGGTTGATTTTCCGTCGTCGTCCGTCGTCGTCCGTCGTCCGTCAACAATTGCCTTCTCCTCTGAAACCGCAAGTTCAATTGCATTGAAATTTTATATGCAGTTCACTTGAGGTGACCTCACTTAAGTTTGTACAAATCATGGTGAAATTTGCATATTCGTATTTTGGGGGCATTTTTCGGTGTTTTTGTTAAAAAAATCGTCTTCTCTGAAACCGCTTGTCCCATTGCTTTGAAATTTGATATGCAGTTTACTTAGGGTGACTTCAGTCAGATTTGTTCAAATTGTGGTGAAATTTGCATATTTGTATTTTTAAGGCAATTTTTGTCATTTTCGGTAAAAATATCTTTAAAAATCTTCTCCTTCAAAACTACCAGTCAGATAGCTTTGATATTAAATACATATGTCCCTAGGGATGATCTATTTCAGATTTTTTCAAATTGTGCATAAATACGCAAATTTGCATTTTTAAGGCAATTTTTGCCATTTTTAGTCAAAAAATGTATTTCTCAAAAAGTACCGGTCTGATAGTTTTGAAATTTGGTATACAGGTTTTTATAGATGCACTAAGTAATATGTATTGAATTTCTGATGAAATCTGTAATTTTGTATTTTTGGGGCAATTTTTTGCCATTTTTGGTCAAAATATGTGTATTTCCAAAAATGCTTATCTGATAGTTTTGAAATTTTGTATAGAGGTTCCTACACATGAACTAAATGATATTTATTGAAATTATTATGAAATCAGCAATTTTGTATTTTTGGGGCAATTTTTGCCATTTTTGGTCAAAAAATGTGTATTTCCAAAACTACTCATCTGATAGCTTTGCAATTTGGAATACAGGTTCCTAGAGATCACCTTAATAATGTTTCTTGAGATTATGATGAAATCTGCAATTTTGAATTTTTGGGGCAATTTTTTTCATTTTTAGTCAAAAAATGTATTTCTCAAAAAGTACTGGTCTGATAGCTTTGCAATTTGCTATACTGGTTTTTACAGATGAGCTAAGTAATATATATTTAATTTCTCATGAAATCTGTAGTTTTGTATTTTTGGGGCTATTTTAGCCATTTTTGGTCAAAAAATGTGTATTTCCAAAACTACTCATCTGATAGCTTTGAAATTTGATATACAGGTTTCTCTAGATAAACTAAATGATATTTATTGAAATAATGATGAAATCTTGAATTTTGAATTTTTGGGGCAATTTTTTCCATTTTTGGTCAAAAAATGCGTTTCTCAAAAAGTACCGGTCTAACAACTTTGAAATTTGGTATACAGGTTTCTATAGATGAACTAAATTTGATCATTTGAAATTATGATAAAATCTGCAATTTTTATTTTTGGGGGCAATTGTTGCCATTTTTGGTCAGATAATTTTGTTCTCATCAGATAGCTTTGGTTGACATGTTCTTAGGGATGATCCGCTGTTATATATTCAAAGTATGATGAAATCTTCAATTGTGTATTTTTGCAGCTATTTTTGCCACTTTTTTCTGGCCACTGCATTACGCTATCAAAGATTTCCACCTTCTTCATCAACATGTGTCAAAAAAAGTATATTCTGTATAAAAAAACGGAGCTATATCGGCCGCTAGGTCGCTTGTTTTCTCAAATTCTGCCCCCCCCCCAAGTCTGTATTCACAAATCAAATGAAACCGTCCTCTTCTTAACATCAAGAAGGCAAATTCTCTGACATATTGGGGAATAGCAATTCTATTTACATATTAATATAATAAATCTTGTAAATCGCAACATCAATGGTCTCCACGATGGGATTGAAAAATTATGCTGCCTCATTTCCATATTTTAGCATAACATTAGCATACTATTTGCATAAAATTTGAGTACCTGTCACAACTTTCCTAAATATGTCACTCTACACAGTAGACATGATGATCACATGATAAATACACTCTCAAAAAGCAATCGAGAATAACAACTTTGTAACTACATGGAACTTCACTGTGTATCAAGTGAAGTTACATGTAGCATGAAGCCGGTCAGTTTTCTAGAAAAAAATTTTCTTTGAAATTGAAACACTTCGTAAGAGTATTGACAATGATAAATACTGAACGTTTTAATCCTTCAAAAACGACCGCAAAAATACAAAGTTGAAAGAAAAGTTACATTCCAAAGTGGCCTTACATTTCTTATACAGTATTTTGTTACATGTTTTGTAAGTGGGTAATTCCAACACTCAGCTAGCTGCCACATTTAATGGGCCTGTGGAGAACTCTGATTATAAAATACAATTTTATACTCTTTTAATGGGGTCCAGTAGCTGTTAGTTTGATGAAATTTTAAAAACTGCAATCTGTGCTATTTAAAGGGGAAGTTTACCAAGGCTGATTTTTACACGTGTGCTAGCTTCTGGGTTGCTATAATATGGGAAAGCCATTTTCACCATTTATAAATCCCATGATTTTTTACAAAAACGGGTAAAATTAGTCACAGAAGTTGCAGTTTAGGGCTACATCTATTTGATTTATTTTGAATCATGGGGGAAAAGTGCCAAGGTTGTAGAAGTGGTGATCAAGACTCACAGTCATTAGCTTTCATTTTGAACTCACTGCGGTGTGTATGTGATTTGTTCTTTTAAAGCGATAGGAGTTGGGTGAAGATGTTGTCATGGATACCTGTCCTAGGAGACTACCATGGATCCTAGTCCTGAGGTCGCCGACATGAATTTCTGTCCCAAGGATGTTGATCATAAAAGTGATATTGTAAGTTCTGAATAATTTTCCTAATGCAGTATAAATATATGCCAGATAGACTCAGATAGTATCATGCACCTAGAAGTCATGTTATCATGGTACAAATACTTCGCAACAGTATGTGTGTACAAATAGGAATAAATATGACCATTTATGCATTTGTTGTTGTTACTTCCTTGTTTTATCGTAGTTGAGCAAAGGCACTTCTGCAGTTGTTGACTCAAATAACCAATGGCTCATTTGCATATCAACCAATCTGATCACTTCAAAAAAAGATAAACAAGATGTCATCAACATCAAACACTCACCTGATGAACTACATGTATACTGTACATAAATTTCATTCCAAAATATCACTTTATTTGCTTTTGAATCTTTTAGGCCAAAAGCGGAGTTGGTTTCTCATCATCAAACGTATTAATATAGACCAACTGCATCAACCTCCCTCCTAAAATATCAGGGGCTGTGCCATATTCAAGAAGCTCAAACTTTCAATTGCCAAGAAAATTGCAAACATGATAGCCTGTGCATGTTTTGTAAATAAACTTTTTCCTGGTGCCTTGGGATTCATCAACTGTCTCAGAATGCTGCACATGCTCTTGTTCTTGCATCTTGCAAATTTCTTGGGGGCATGGTGCTCACAGAACATGAGATTGATGGACTGGAAGATCCGGCTTCATTACAGTCTAGAGTGTTTTAAACCGGTGTGCGGGGTATAAAAGGCCCCTAACTTATTGAAAATTCATAATGGCGCTTGAGTGACAACTGGCACTAGCTAGGTAGACCGCTCCGTGAAAATCGGCCTAAACGATTCTCAAACATATATTATTGGCATACCATGAACATAGACTGTTTCATAAACACCTAGGCCATACAGGTATCTGCAAAGTTTCACAAAGTTTTTTAAAACTACGACGATTAGGGGAAAAATCGCTTTCTGAACAAAGGGAATGGCCCTCTGGAGACAGTCGTTTCATGATTCAAACAATTGTCAATCATTCGGTGACGCGCAGAGGCGTAAACTGGTCAAACATTTGCTGTGCATACGAGAACAATTACGATGTAAACAAACTGTATGTAAACTTAGAGTTATATCAGCGGGCGAAGAATGAAAACTTTGTGTTGCCATCAACTCTTTTGCTAGCGTTTATGGTGCAATGACATCACGCAAGTGAACCATTTTCAGACGTGACTTAGCAAGAGGACTAGTCAGTAAGCTTACCCGTAGTACGATGTTTCCTAGCGAAACGCGCGTAAGCAGAGTCCGTAGTTTGCACTGAGAATGGCATCGAAAATAACGATCAAAACATGGTGGTAGCCTCCATGATCAATTTAATTATTGTCAGTCGAAGTGATCCACGTTTTTAACAACTCCCCCTTCCAAATCCACGGCCGAACGTGACGGTAGGCTACTGAACAGTTGTTTTGGATATATATGCTGGCCCCGAAAACGGCCGTATGTACACGTGTTTTTACACGTGGAAATGACATGTCGTGTTCGGAGGGCTGGTACTAGTAAGGTTTTGACATACCGATTATCCCAGTAACATTTGGACTTCTGTGATGAGAATTTAACAAGAATTGTAAGATATTGGAACAGTTGAAACATTCTATCTTTCAGTTCAAGATGAGCAAGTAAGCGCCATCACCCAATCTTGTAAACGCTTTAGGATACGCGTGTCTGAGGACAGCTCATTGATTCCGCGCTACATCGTAATGATATTTCGGCAAAAGCTGGACTTTAATTCCTTAATAACCATGGAGGTAGAAAGAAAGACGGAGAGGAACCCAGTCTGTCATTGATTCCAGTCGAAGGTTAAAAAACGTTTCGAGCAAAACTTGCAATTGCTCCAAAAATAAACATAACTCGTGATAATTTTTCGATATCACCCCGCCGCCAAGCAACCGAGCAACTGACCGCGATCGCTATTACAGATATCGTGATACACGAGATTCAAGGAAGTCTCGACCCTTCCGTGAACTTCCTTTATTTTTTGCGATCGGCCATGACGTCGCCGTTTACCTATTTCCTACCATTTTCCTGACGTGTTCCTTTTCCTTCCAAGTTTTTCTTTCTTTCTTTTTTCTTTCGAGTATTGCCATGGCATAACTGAAACAAACCGGGAAACGAAGGCTGTACGTACCCAAGCCTGAGTGTGATTTGAGAGCAAACAGATTACGCAGATAATGAGAACGATCGCAACCGTTGCCAACAGACTCATTATGCAGAGCCATGCCCCAAAACGCCCACCCAAACTTGGCACTAATCCTGATCCCGGTCCATTTCGAGCCGGGCTTTAACTGAAGGAAATTTGGCATTGTAAATAGATCACGTCTCCCATTCAAAGTCATTTGAAAATATGAGAATGATAGTTACCTTGTTTTTTTAAAAGCTTCTCATTTTTAGCCTTCTTTCTCGACTATCATGATTTGGGAATATTCTCCTTGTTAATTGTTTTTTTACATAAAACATAGTAAAACTTGTGAAGCAAAACATGTCCCATACATTGCATTTTAACATAGACTTGAAGATCCCTGAAGACAGAGATACTGTACACATGATTTTTAGACTAAAGCTGTTACAACATATAAAGCCAAGTGGTTGAAAATACATATAGTTTTACAGCTTTAGTCTAAAAATCATGTGTACAGTATCTCTGTCTTCAGGGATCTTCAAGTCTATGTTAAAATGCAATGTATGGGACATGTTTTGCTTCACAAGTTTTACTATGTTTTATGTAAAAAAACAATACTGCTTTTTACTGACTGTGCAGGTGGAAAAGTGATACTGTCTGGCAGGTATTCCCAAATCATGATTGAGTAGTGCTCATAAGTTATCTCTTCTTCTGCAATGTCAAATACAGACATTCTGCATTTCTAAGATGGATATTCAGTTACATGACTGCAGGTAAAAATATTTAGTTTTGCTAAATGAGTTATACATGATGTATGCTTTTTTTGCTTAGCTTCAAGGGAAAAGATGCAAAGGAAAAGAAAGCGTCATGTTCTTCTGAAAATGAGAAAGAGAAGCCATATAAACTGGTCAGTGAATTGATAATGATATACTGACGCCTTGCCAGTGTACTGAGTGGTTGTAAGGACAACACAGTACATGTACATGTGCTTGCCTGTTAAGTTGTGAGTTACCTGAAATTAAATAATTTCCTTTAATTCTTAAGTTAAGGGGAAATTATTTTAGTAACTTTCAGTCATTAGGGCCTACAGCCAGTCAGTATGTTTCTAGATATAGACCTCATTTATGCACACTAGAGGGATGAATTATCATTGATAGGGTTTCTTTGTTCCTCTCACTCATGGCAGCTTGGCTGTGGCACTGACGTGAAGTAATGATGATATTAAACTGTGGAATTTTAATCTCCTTCCCAAGTTTTCTGCAGTAATACCTCTTCTTGACCTTTATCCTGTCCTTTCTTCCCTTTTAAGTGAAGTATAAACTGCTTTTGTGAAAAGATCTCCACCATGTCTGAGTCTGATCCTGTCACATCCGGGTTCCATAAGATATGTGTATGAATAGGTTGCATATATTCATATCATCAAAACCAGATACTGTGGTATCCAGGGAAATTCAGTGAAACCTATTTTATACTGACAATTTTTCAAAACAAACTATACAATCTGAGTTGACTGCAACCTATATATTCAGAACAAATGTCAGACACTCTGTTTGTTCCCTCAGAACAGTAGCTGTAAGTTTTGATGATTTTGTTATTAATTTTGTTCTCAATTGTACCAACTGCACTGTCTTTTTCTATTGAGAAAAGCATGTTGCATGTCCAGTGTTTAACTTGTGAAGACAGCATATATCATATATGAAATTGTGATTGTTAGCAAATTAATTTTAGTCCACACCAAAATTTACAGTGCACTTTGATTAGGTGAAAACTTGACATTTCAAGGGAGAAGAAAAGATAGTTTAGTTGGTACAAAAACAAAATATTTTCTTTAAATCAGAAAAGTAATAGGTGTACTGTCCCTTTAATTGAACTTAAATTAAGACTGTCTAATGATGTGTGTTTTTGTGATGTCTATACAAATGTGTAGTTTATGTATTACAGCTAATCAAACCAGTCTCAAAGTGGCCTTTTAGTTAGGATGTAGTGGATGCTAAATGTAGCTTTTATCTATACTGTATTGCATTATTCAAGTTAAATTCCATAGAAACTATGTCAGTTAAGCAAGTGATTTCCCTCCATTCAACCCCCTGCTTCAAAATCTGAGACAGTGCCATAGACTGCTTCGCTTTAACAAGGCATATCTGTGTGGTTGTTTGCTTTGAATGGGATCTTTAAAATCGGTTCCTTTGGAAGACTTATGCCATTGACTTTACTTTTTGGGAGGGCGTTGGAAGGAATTATCATGGGGTAAATATTAGACAATGTGAGGGGCTGTACTCAAGTGTAGGCTATCATTGAACAACACTAATTTTTATGCCTGGCAGTATCTTGACTCCATATAATCCTCTTTCTAACAGGCTCCATAGACAAACCATAGAAATAAATACCACTTGGGAGAAAGAGGATTAAACAAACTGACATCCTGAGCATGAAAAGAGTTTCAAACAATGATCAAAGTTCAGTGTCCTCATGTCTCTAATTTTTAAATTGTTCAATTTCTCATTTCTTACCTTTCCATAGGAAGGAAGGAAGCATGCTACATTCATGGATGAAAAGTACCACCGACTGAGGCTGAGGAAGAAGCCATTGACAGTCACTTTTTGTCACAGTAACAAAGTCTGAAGCTGAAAAATACCTGGTGCAGGGAAAAGTTTTGTACAACAGGGACTGGAAATAACTGAAATGGCATGTTAAAAGCTGAGCCATAGCATTAGGAAAGCAAACATTTACACGAGACTACAGTTCCACTATCACTATAGACTACTCCTAGGCAATGCAAATGCAGGATCATATTAATTATCACACTGGTATGATTAGTCCAACCCCCATGTGGATTGCATCTTCATATAAATGATACATACATGTACAAAGGAGTAAAATTGATAGGATGATGTAATTCTGACAAACTTTAATAGCTTTTTAATCCCTAGACACAAGGACAATGTATTGGAGCATACATATATGCAATGTTACTTTCTTTCTGATATTATCAAAATTTGCCAGCCATTATTATTTTCATGTCTGGAGCTATTACTTTGGCAGGTGTGAACTGAGGAAAGTGCACCATGATCCACGTATGTCCAGTAATTGTCTTCAAATGTGATAAGATCTGAAATGTCAATGTGATGGCCTGCTATCTGTTTAATTTTTTATCATGCAAAGGGCAATACAGAAAAACAGCAATACTTTGTTGGTGATTTTGAGTCTTCTCACTGAATTGCATGCACAATTTGTGAATTTCAAATAAGATTTCATTCAAACATATTTGTTTTTATCACATGCAAGAGATCTCTATATATTTTCATTAAAGCACCTATTTACCAATTTGAACTGTATCATCTTTCGTGAGTTCTTTTTCAGGGGGTGTCAAGTTACATAATGTTAGTTGCATTAGGGGTGAACAAGTTCAACATCACCTTAGAGTTTGACGATGTTGAGTATTGGGACTTTTGATGGAAAAATGCCTTTACAGATATTTTCTTTGCATTTGTGTTTCATCTTTCATGTAGTGAGAATCAGTGCTATACAATATCTTCCTTTCACGCTAATTTTGCTCCTAAAGCACAACACTTCTTACAGACTGCTTCATAAGTACAGTGGCCACCTCTGGTTCAAATATTCTGCTGATGCCATGAGAAAACTGAAAGTTGCCTACAACAATGCCGCCCGTATTTTTTTGGGTTATGAGAGACGAAGTAGTGCCAGCTCCATGTTTGTCACAAATGGGCTATGCAACTTTGATGCTCTTCTTAGAAAACAAATGTATGGTTTTATAGTACGTTTATCATGCAGTGGAAATACGAGTGTACGTCAAGTTTATGATTGCATGTATTTTATTTCTGATCTCCGCAAAATGTGGATAAAAGCACTTTTCCATTGAGCGGTTGTGGTGGTTTTTTTTTGTTTTTTTTTGGCATGATAATGCACCACTAAAATCACTACTTCAGTGTGTATTATGATATTTATTTATCTGTACCTTAATTTATTATTGTATTGAGATTTCTATGGACATATTTAGTCCGAAATAAAGTGAAATAATAATAAGTGAGATTTTAGCTTGCTGTCAATGACACAGAGCTTTATTCAGATAAGTGGATTGTCCTCAGTCCTCCATCCTCTGTGTGCCATCAACATTCATCTTCTTTTCAGGAACTGCTAGTTCAGTTGCAGGTTCTTAGGGATAACTGAAGTTCAAATTTTGCATATTTGTACTTTCCAGTAATTTTGTTGGTTTTTTTGTCAAAAAATCTTGGACTCTGAAATCGTTTGTCCTATTGGTCTGAAATTTGGTATGTGGTTTGCTAGAGGTAACCAGGGTTTGTTCGAACAATTGCAGACTTTGTAAGTCCGGGACAATTCCCATTTTTGGTCAAAAAATCTCTAAAAAGAGTTTGTTGCACAAGTTTGAAATTTGATGTGCAGGTTGCAAGGGGTGACATGCCAGGTTTGTCAAATTGCAGTGATTTTGCATATTGGTATTTTGGGTCAGTTTTTCCTGTTTGTGGTCAAAAAATCTTTGCTGACTACCAACTTTGAGCCAAAGGGAATTTTTGAGTGACAAAATTTTAGAAACCTGTTTCAAGCCAAATGATATTCAAGAGTATGCAGCTCCAAGATTTCAACTTTTCTGGAAATTTTGTTCTGTTTATCACCTACTCTGTTGGCTAAAGTATGTCAAAATGTCTGTATTCATCTATTTAACACAGCCTGTAATTGTCAACATTGTTACTGTGAAAAAGTGAATTTCAGTTCAGGCTATTCATAGATAAGATATCCAGACTGTTTAGAAAGCTGAAAGCACTTCAGCATAATTAGTGGCAAGCAGGTGCAGTTGACACTCACCACACTATAAATTTAAAAATTATCATGAGTGAGCAATTATACCTCTGCTATTATAAATCTTCCTGTAAATCTTCTTATGTCACATGTCACATTCTTAATTTAATAATGAAATACTTTTCATTGAAATTATACCCTGTAGGTGCAAATTAATGTTTTTATTTTTTGTTGTTTAAAAATAGTTTGCTTGATGGTTGTTTGCTAATGAGAGACATGTCTACAAATACAGCTTATAGTTACATGTATCCATGTGAGTTAAGCAAACTATGGTGACATCACTGAAAAACATCTAGACTGCTTTTGTTATTACAAGTAAATCAGTTGCATAGAAAGATGGTATTTGCACATTACCCATTGCAGTGTATGGCTGAGTTCACAAAAATGAGGGGGAGTCGAAAACTTTTAGGGTAGTAGAGGGGGGACATGAAAATTTTGCTCTGCCTGAAGGGGGATATGAAAATATTTTGATTCCCTTTTTTACAATTCCAAGGTTTGGTGGGTAATTCAATGAAAATTGAATAACATTTTAATGTCATCCAATTGTTCTAATGTTAGCAATAATTAAACAAGATCTAGAAGCATTTTGTCGCATTTCACTATTTTTGTCTAGAAAAGATGTACACTGTACATGTATGTATTTTCATAAAAAACAAGTAGGCCCATTAGTATCGGAGCACTGCTGCACCTGTTTGCACCTGTTGATAATTTTTTCAATATTTCTATGCAATATATCAAATACAGTTCTTGCTGTCTCCCTACAGCATGCTGAAACACACAATATTCAGTTTGTCATCAAAAGCCTGCATATGTGAATATTTGGTGGTAATTGAATTATAGACTCCAGAGTAAAGACATTTGTCTGTGATACAAATGCAGGATACATATTCACAGACTGTGTTCACAAGCTGAATACTGGACAGTTCGAATTGCAATATGCTGTAGGAAAAAGAGCAAGAATGCAGTTGTATAAAATGAACAAAATTATTGTCAAAATTATCAAAGTTAATACTGCTCCTGCCCTACGTCTGCTGTCTATGGGCAGTGTCACTGTCACTGCATACCAGCAGTGACAGAGATACATGTAGCTCTGACTATGAAATAGCTGAAGGAGAGTTTGGGTCATGTGACGCTCATGGCAGTGAAACATACTTGTACATAAGATCAGGCCAGAAAGCAGCACATGGAAGAGCAGGAGACTTGAAAGTTATCAGGGAGTTTTGAGTTCTGGCATATGAGAATAATCAAATATTAAAGAAAAAAGATGGGGGTTACCATGCTTAATTTTCTAAATTTTCACATTCTCATAGTAAAATAATAGAACACAAATTAAAGTAAAACTTTGTTCAGTAAAGACTACCATGGTAATTTAAATGAAAAATGTGACTAAATGGTTTGATTTTACCAAATTTACCATTGTTACACCAAACATTTCAGAGATTTAAACGTTTATTTGATAGAATATTTTTACCTCACAGTATTGTCAATTTCGTAAAACGTTTAAGCGTATAATGTATGCAGGAATTCACAATTTGCATACTCTCTCATGATTGTCATTTTGTATGTTCTTCAGCAGCTAGAGGTGCCATTGGCATGGCCAGAGTTGGATTTAGCTAAAGTTGACTTGGACTGATAAATCAAAAAAGTCCACTGATGTGTTTAAATATAAGAGAACTTGCCTTAGGAATACGGCTCTACAAATTGCTTATAACAAGCAGTGTTGTACATCTGTGAGCAGAACTGCCAAATACATGTTTTTTTTCTTTGAGTGCATACCTAATAAATATGCGGCTCTATGAGAAAAAAAAATTGGGAGGGGGGGGGGTGGGGGGGTGGATCTGAAAAAATAAAATTTCAATCGTGATTCCTCCAGCCCCCACTAACCGTTATATGTGAACCCAGCCTAAGGATAGTCAAATTTAAATGCATCATTTTAGCTCATGTGTTAATACATGAGCTTATGTCGCAGCGATGTCTGTGTGTCTATTTATCCATCTGTTGGCCGTATATCTCAAAAACGGCTCATTAGATTAGAATCAAATCTGGTACATAGATTTAGTTAGCAAATGGCAAGACTGATTAGTTTTTGGTGGGTTTGGCTCACATACCTTTTGCTAATTTGCATAATTAATGCTTAAAACAACTGATATACATTGAGAATGACTGCACACAATTTGATTAGATTTGCTACAAATGTTGATCACACCAGGATATATCAGCTGTGAAAGATAGTAAGGGTTACATGAAAGATTATTGCCAATTTGCATATTTAATGAATTGTCCTAATTGGGTATATATAGTTATATGGATTGACTCTACCAAAGTTAACAAAACTTGCAATGTATATAGAAGATACAATATAACATTATTGAAAGTCATCAAGCATTTTTACTTCATTGCAAGTCCTAATTGCATATTTAATGAACTTTTTAGCTCCACTGTCAGCCACGCGGAGCTTATCAAATAGGTTGATTTTCCGTCGTTGTCGTCCGTCGTCGTCCGTCAACAATTGCCTCCTCCTCTAAAACAGCAAGTCCAATTGCTTTGAAATTTTACATGCGATTAACTTGGGGTGACCTTACTTAAGTTTGTTCAAATCGTGGTGAAATTTGCATATTTGTATTTTTGGGGCATTTTTTGGTGTTTTTGGTAAAAAAATCTTCTTCTCTGAAACCACTTGTCCGATTGCTTTGAAATTTGATATGCAGTTTTCTTAGGGTGACTTCAGTCAGATTTGTTCAAATCGTGGTGAAATTTGCATATTTGTATTTTTAAGGCAATTTTTGTCATTTTTGGTAAAAAAATCTTTAAAAATCTCCTTCTACAAAACTACCAGTCAGATAGCATTGATATTAAATACATATGTCCCTTGGGATGATCTATTT
>LD342924.1:281859-309323 GCA_001465055.1 Ptychodera flava | reverse complement strand
AGAGATACAAAAAGTCTTGTAAATGTAAAAGAGTGAAATGTTATTAAAAGAGAAAAGATAGAGAAAGAGAGAGAGAGAGAGAGAGAGAGAGAGAGAGAGAGAGAGAGAGAGAGAGAGAGAGAGAGAGTCTTCATGGTTTAAAATGCCCTGTTTCACTTCGTTTTGTTGGCGGTTTACTGAATGAAGGTTACCAAGATATTCATATTGACATCAGTACATTTCCTTCGAAGACTGTAGAATACCACTTTCAAAAACCTGGACTAACGCCCGCCATTTGAACCACGAGGGTCCTGTCGATTCAAAATGATTTTCTCAATGACCTTTGATAGTATTCCATTTCGCAATGTAGTCTGGACTGAAGCAATGAATTTGTGCTTTGTTTTCGTTCCATGGCGAAGTTTAGACCAAAATGCCCGAAAATCTGTTTTAAGGATTTTAAACATTCACACTTTCCTGGCCACAATTGGTAAATCGTTAAAAAATGTAACTTATATTTGTGTTTTAAATATTTATGTTTTACATTTAATGTTTTCTCTTGTTTTTACTAGGATACACAGAATTATGCAAACTTTTCAAATTGTCACCTTTACACAATCGTAGGAAGGTTTCCGATCTTAGTTTTTATACAAATGTGTTCATTCTCTTGTTACTTATTTGACTCAAGTCCAACTGAATGTCCCGCTTACAGTCTACAGGTACCTTCCATTTCGGGTACCTGTGTCCGAAATATGCTCGTCAACACACCTTTATACAACGTGCTTTAGGTACTTATGACTATGTAGCAAAATTTATTTCGAGCATTGATATTTTCGACAGATTTAGTCTTTTTAAAACCAGTATTATGAATTATTTTTATTAATGATTTGTTTGTTCACTGTGTAATTGGCATTTTTCTTTAATGGAATGGTATGTGTTTACGGCCAGCCTTACCAGTAGTTTTTGTATTAGAACTCTGATCTTGAAGATGATTGTGACCCCGAAGGATATGTAGTGTCGTGGCACGCATTCCTGTGAGTCAACAAACTTTTTACTTTAAATATCTTACGGTGCGATAAGAAAACAGTTCTGAACGGACATTAAGTGGAGAGATGTTGTACTTTGTAGACAAGTGATATAAAGTGACCGTGAAGTGTGCATACGAGATGTATAAGTAAGGGTCCGTGATTGCTTATGACATACTGGCTTCCATCCACTCAATCAATACAACAAACACCTAAAGGGTCAGATTCCAGTTTGTATTGTCTACCGTCCAAGAAAGTTATTATTTCATGAGGAAGCCTTCAATAATATATCAAGTTTCTGATATGGTTATTTCTGAGAAAGTTATTCGCAGGTATTTGCAAATTCAGATCCATGTTAGTCACGTGATCAATATCTCAGAAGTGATTGGACCAAATCTGCTGAAAATAAATACAGGGGAGATTGCGCAGATGATGCATTAATTAACGCAAAGAATACGAGTAGAGGATTTATCCAGTATTGTAGACGAAATATTCATATGTCTACTCTTTCAGCGACCAAAGCATCGTCTATTATTCGTTTCCTTCACCGTCTGTCAACATATTAGCCAAGTCATTGATCATTCTGTACGAGCACATCGTAAATTCACTGTCACTGTTACTATCCGACTAAGTTTTACTTTGTTTTGTTTTGTTTGATAATCTTACTTTACAGGTACTTATTCACACTTTCTGAGTTCGTTTTTGTGTATCTTTTCCCGCCCCCGGCCCGCAACACTCTTGTTTCCGAGTTCCCAATGTATCTGGAATTCTCTATTCTATTGTCATGTTTGGTCCAAAGTCGCTTTTTAAAAGGATAAATCATCTTCGAAGGCCCTGGATTGTGAACCGCAAATTACAAACTTTGGAACCAAAGACAAGGTGAGAAAGATAAAACAATTAGGCAAGCAAAGCGCGTAGTAACCATGGCATTGGAAGATGTTCCCGGTGATTAACAAAAGTGTTACAGATGAGCCCTGTCAAAGGATTGAGTCGTTAACTTTGTTTTGAAAATGTTGAAAAAGTTATCAATTTATATAGACCACTTGGCTATCATGTGTTGTGCCTAATGATCATATAAGTGATAACACATGGACTGTTCTAGTATGATAAGCATGGGATATTTCCTCATGACATTTCAGAAATAAAAAATCTTATATATATATATATATATATATATATATATATATATATATATATATATATATATATATATATATATATATTGGAGGGACTGTTGTGCAGTGTTGTGTATGTACTCTTCTTTGTGTTGTACACTACAATTAAACTTTTATTTGTTCATCTCGTCTTATATCATATTCGACTGGATATAAAAGTAAATCTATGTGCTGGACAGACCTTAAGGTTCCAAATTGATTGTTGCAGTGAACAATTGTTCTCTTGGTCATGGTAGACCAGTAAGCGCCGCATCAGCAATGCCGAAACCTGCTCCACACACAGCAAAATTACGGCCGAAAAACTACATTCTTTCACATAACGACAATCTTTATTATTTGCACCCTCTTAGATGTGGAGTAAATCCTGAAATCAAAATGAAACCCTCTTTCCAACTCTCTCCCAACTCCGTTTTGCCGCCCAGTTGTAAAAACAACCACTTGGTCGATTTATCCCGTATTAGATCGATGATAAAATAGCATGTCTGACAACCCCATTCTCGTAATGGGACTCTAACGTCCAATAATTTTGTTCTGAAATAACACCGTCTGCACACACTGACCTAACTCACAGAGAAATATAGACAGAGTGGTAACGGCTACGTAAGCAATCCATGTTTGCCTCGTCTCATGAAGCTCTTGGCTCTCTTTTCCGAAGACGCCGACCATGCACCCTTCGGTAATTTTCGGATTTTCACCAATTGTTAAGCGAAAGTATGTTCGACAAAGTTTGTGTTGTTGTTGTCGTGTGGTGCTGATCGGAATTGATGTGCTGGCGAAAACGGGAGTGTTTCGAGCTTCAGGAAAGTGAGTTTTACCGTTTTAAAAATTCCTCTCATATTTTTATGAATATATAATGAGTGTGTTTGAACCAAATTTGAAAGTCTTTTATCGATACTGTCTGGTTTTACTCAATGGTTTACGGTCAGTCATACTGTCTTTTACACGTGCGTCAAGGAAGGACATGTTTATGAAACTGCTGGGGTGTTATGTTTTGATTGGCGTGAAGCAGTGTTTCTGGCCTGAGAGCTCACAAAGTAACTATGGTTGCTACGCGACTGGCGGTACGATGCCATCTCGTCGTATTTTTCGCATAATCTCGTGTAATTATCAACCACAATACAAACAAAGCCTCCAAAAAGTTTAACACCTTTGAAGCTCATTTTAATATAAAAAGCCAATAGTCTACCGAGACGACCATGGAACAAAAGGCATGCAAGTGTTGCCATAGACTTGGTTCAAGTCGGTGAATTTAAAAATATAAAACCGTTTATAATAGTTTCTCTTGTGTCTCTCCTATTTCGTACAAACCTATCCGGAATTTGGCAGCTCACGCCAGGTTTTCCCAGCGATTGAATGCGTCACGTTTGAGTCTGCGCAGTAGTGAGTTAGTTTCTGCCCGATTCCGGGTGAAACTCCGCTGTATAGCGTTCACTCACAGGCGCTCCTTAGCTGGGTAGTCTACTACGTAGATCGATTTTCGGACCGATCTATTGATCCCGTAGTCAATATGCCCGCTACTGCAACCTAAATACTTGTTGCAGTGGCGGGCATATCGACTACGGGATCAATAGATCGATCCGAAAATCGATCTACTTAGCAGACTAACCAGCTAAGGAGCGCCTGTGCGTTCACTCCACTCATCGCGTTCACCCTACTCATCGTGTCCACTCACGCGCGCGTTTCACGTGAAAGCAGAATACAAATCATTGCGTTCACTCCACTCAAACATTCACAAATCACAGACTTGAACCAAGTCTAGTGTTGCCACTCTGTTTATGTTTCTCTGTGCCTCACTTGAAGCATTCTGACAGGCAGCCGATTTCACTCCATTCAGTCAAAACAGAGGGCACCATACCGTGTGCTCCTTCTTTCTACGACAAACAGAGTATACTCTTATCCTCGTGTTCTGGTTCCGTCCAAATTTGAGAAATTTCTGCAGTATTTTCTTCCATACGGCAGTCTTCTTGTCAGCCGATGACCCTATGTTACCTCGCGGCGCGACGAACTGCTGTTGTTCTGAGTACTGCAAACTGCTCAAATTCTGAGAAATATGGTTCTGGACGCATGCGTACATTCAACACGTCTTGGGGATTTCCCTATTTCGACCAAATGAACAAAGTGCGCTCGTCGACGAACATAGACCAGAAACTTGAATGGAAATCCCGGATGGAAATATACCAACAATGCTGCCCACTGGCAGGTTCAAAATGGTTAATAATACTTATTTAACGGGCAATTGTCAATTCTTTTTGAGAAATATAATAAATGCTGATACGAATGTATGAATAAAACTCCGTTTCCAATAAAAACCGTAAGCTTATTTGCCACGGGATTATAATGTGATAAACTTTTTACTAGCAAAGTTTTGCATAAGCAATCCTGAACAAGCAGGGGGCGGCATGCAAATAAAAAAACAAATTACTGACATATACCGTGATCACTGTAACACTTATGGAGTTAAAATTGCTTTTTATTGGTCAATCTGTCAAACACGTCAACTGTGAAAAATAACGTGAACAAAAACCAACGATTCTTCCTAATAAAGCACACCTAATAACAGTTTAAGCACACATCCAATTCAAATTTTATTAATTCAAAGCAAGAATCGTTATGTGATGAACGAGTCGTAGGCTATTCTTTCATATTGATACACATTCTAAGAAATACCTCGTTATATTATTAATCATTGTTTTGCATTGTTAGGCCAAAAAAAAAGAAATGTTTCTGGTCAGGTCTTCCTTTAAAAAATGGTGCGGCGACGCGCATTTTTTTTATTTTTTTTTCCCCTCAAGGGAGGGAGGAGGGTCAGTTTTATAGTTTCATCAATATAGTCACATATATTCTGTTCATGCAGTCACTGATCATGCCCCTCAAAGAATTTTCTCTTTCTCCTCACCCATTTTGGTTTGGTGTCAGCCACGGCCGCCGGCCACAAACAGAAAAAAAAGGGTGACGCGCTGTTTTTCAAGTGACACGCGCGCAGACCAGAAACATTTCTTATTCTTTTTTTGGCCTTACATGAGAAAACTCAACCTTTTCCGAAAACTTGAATCGCTACAAAATGCGATGTCTGCATTTTTCACTCTGAAGTCCAAGAATGACAGTCGAAATATGGGCAAATTTCATTATTTTATCGGCCCACATTACCATTTACATTACAATGTAAAATTGATAAGCTTGTACGGAAAAAATGCAATTAGGCCTATAACCACATGACTGCGCCTGATCTGCCACCACCTCTTCCTTCTAATAGGTCTAGTAGGAACACTTTCGCTTTAACGGACGGGATTGTAAATTTTTGTCGTGTCGTTTGTTTTACGAAACAAATATCCCCCTTGATCCTAAACAAAAAACTTGAAAAATGATGACCCCTTTGACAGAATATGATAACATAAATGAACTCCCAACAGAAAACTATTAAATAACCATGATGTTGTACAATTTACAAAAGTAACTAAGACTTAACTTTCTTATAAAGTATAAAATGTTCTTCCACTTTATGTTGAAGATATCACTTTAAAACGATGAAAAGTCGCATCAGCTATGCTGCCGAGTTATATAATATTATTAATCATTTCTATGTTCTACAAGTACATAAACTCGATGACGTTGTCGATTTTATGGTCATCATTTAATGAGGGCATGCGATCACCGTCGTCCAAATGTTGTGTATCTGCAGTGCGATTGAAACTTGTTCACCTTCGTCACTGTTGCAGCATATCCTGCACTATAAATCATCATCACCATCCTTATCTTCATGATGATGATATGTAATGATCGCAACATCATCAGAGCATAACTTTTCATCTGATCGACATTGCTGATACCATCCTCCGAGTCATCACTCGAGGAAAATTGGTTAATTTCATCTTCTATTGAACGTAAAAATTCAACATCACCTGAATTGACATCGTAGAAACCTTTGCACAAAGTACTAAAATAGTCATACCAAGCCTGGATACTAATGTCATTGCTAGGCTTTCCCCTTCTACCAATAATAGCATTCGAAACTTTCCAGAATTCTCCCGAGTTCTGTGACGCCACTAGCAGACGGTTTCTAATGAAATTGTGATAATTTTAAATTACTAGCTTTACAGTTCTGTTTGAAAGATTTCTTTGCTGCTTTATAATTTTCAAGTAGATCCATTGTGCCAAACTGTCTGAATAGTTTCAAGTTGTGATACACAGAACGTTTGACTTGTTGACATGACACATCAAACCATGGAGGGTGTTTGAAATCGTTACGAGGAGTACTAGTACTCAGCTGACGCCCATGTGCCTTTCACTATCATTTTCCTCAGAAAAAAACCTTTTATTCAGAAACCTGTGACAGGAAGGAAATTTAAGTTGCATCAATGAGAGTGAAAAATGTCTTATCATTTGTCTTTTTTTTCTGAAATATGTCACGGTATCAATGTATTGTGTCATATTAGTGTATGATGCGCCCTCATACTTGGTTCTCTTGGAAAAATTATAGGAAAGGATTAGTATTTTATCATGCTTTTTATTTGAACGGCAGATTTCATAATGATTAGTACACTTAGCCAAGCAGACGTTCGATTTCCTAAAATCCAGAGGTTCTAATATCTAATGTATTAAAGTTCCGCTCCCGAAAGGCCCCCCAAAATGTAACTTACGATTCAATTCATAGCTTGTATGATGCTTTGCAAAACAGACTTTCAATATGAATCTCTGAGACTGATATTTTAGGGTTACGCGTCCAAAGGTCGCGCCAAAAAATGCAACTGAATGATGTAATTCGTGGCTGGTATGTTATTCAAAAACACACTTACCCCCGCATTTCGAAAACACATTGACCCTCTATCACCAAATTAAAACAAACAAACAAACAAACAGGATGACCCAAATGAATCCACGATCCCTAACACCAGTTGAATTAGTACCCCGGGATCAGTACATCTCGGGTCTTTCTTTCGCTTATGAATATGAGGAACTTTTACCTTTGTATTTGACGAGTTCAGGTAATTCTCAAAGCTATCGTTCAGTATTTTTTATAAAATCCGCTCTTATTCGGTGCCTCACTGACTGATAGATCAATCAATATCTTCCACATACATTACTACTCTTCAGTTTTCGCTGTACCGTCAAGTTCATAGCAGACAGTGATGTAATAATCACAACATTTTATTTACCATGGGGATTCAAGATCGATGGAGAAGTTCAAGTTCGATAAAACCTCCCCTTTACCGCAATTCTTCGCGTTTACATGTGCAAAAAAGGTTTGAAAATAAAGCGAGTTGACGTCGCATATGTTTTCCTGAGCGTGGCAGTACTGTGTTGTAATACCCCTTCTCAAAATTACCACGATGTCATTATGAGAACGAAGACTCTAATAAACATTCAAGGACGAACTTGTGAACTTTAACGTGTTTCTGTAAAAGGAAAATGACAAAGCTACAGAAATACATAAGACGACGCAATTGTTGTTCAAATTACCGAACCACAGCAAACACAAACAGGTGGCCATGTAACTGAAAATAAATGCCCCGGGACTTGACAAGCATAGTAAGTTCACATGATCTCAGAATCAATGAAGCATACAATGAAATAACGGTGATCATACACATACGACGTCCCTTGAGGTACCCCCTCCCCAAGTTTACAGTTTGTGAGAGGAGCCGTAAATTCATTTGCATAATTTTGGCAGATACTGGTACTATTGTATCATACTTTTCTTTCACATATTCTTTCTGAAAACTGAAAAGGGGGCTGAAAAGGCAATTGATTGACATCTCTGTTGGACATTTGTCACGATTCTCATAATTGTAGATTGTCGAAAAAGTATGAATTAATATATAATCAACAAATCTCAAGAAAACACTCTTCTTACTCAAATATTTTTTTTTGCTTCGTAATCCACTTGGCTTTGTTCGTCAATTGCTTGGTTTTGTTTTGTTATTTTTTCCTTTGCAATATTTTCAACAGTGTTAGTAAATCCGTTTATACTTTCTGTATCCTTTCTGGGCCATATTGCACAGACGTTCTGAACATGATCCATAGATCACTAACGCTCACACGCCTGAAAAAAGTTGATAGGAAATATTACTGTATAAGCACAATTTTTCGCCTTCAAGAACTTTACATGTATTTTTTTAGGTATCGTACAGAATTATGTTTTACAGAACAAATATCACGGAGAACTTTGTTCTTAACATCATTGCAAAGTGTACTTTGAACCGTACCAAGCAAGGGCTGCTTTGAACCAAAAGAAAGTTTTGTCCCCATTTTATCAATCCCATGAAGCCTTTCTTCCCGGAACTACTGAAACACTGAAGTCGTTTGACTGGTTTGAGTAATAAGCTGCGTAGACCATTTGAAATATCGTGAACAAAATGGCATCAGGTGGATCTCAACTACCCGAACAAATCGACGAGAATTTCCTACTCTGCGGGATCTGTTGTGAACGATATAAGAATCCCAAAATTCTGCCGTGTCTGCACAGCTTCTGTGAGCCTTGTCTGGGTAAGTTGGCAGATGAAATGGGCGCCATTACATGTCCAGTATGCCGTAGAGTTCATGAACTCACCGACAATGGCGTGGCAGGAATCCAGGTCAATATCTTCCTGAATGATTTAATCGCACTATTTGAAGAACAGAAAAGCGTAAACACTCCAAAGAAATGCGACGGGTGTGAACAAGGCGATGTGACGAAGCACTGTACCGACTGTTCGTTTGATTTTTGCAGTATCTGCGCCACAACACACGGTAAGCTTACCGCAACGAAATCGCATCGTCTGCTCCGCTTTGATGAATACATGGCGGCAAAGTCAGCCGACCCAGCCTCGGTTCAGCCTCCTGTCTATTGTAACACACATCAAGATTACCAGGTCGAATTCTACTGTGATACCTGCAACAGGACGATCTGTCTGAAGTGTACTGCATTGGACCATTCGAAACCTGAACATCTTTACAGATGTGTGAAAGACGCAGCAAAGGAATTCACCAAAAACTTACACGTAGTCATTGACAAAGTGAAAGTGAAAGAAACTGAAGCCAACAATAGCAAACTCAAAGTGCAGCAAATATTTGAGTCTCTACAAAAGTGCTTCCAAAGAGAAGAGGAAAGCTTGAGAAAACACATCCGTCAAACTATTGATGAAATAACGCGTCTGATACAGGAAAACGGCAACAAACTACTGACAGAGTTGAAAGGTGAATACGAAAAACGAAAAGTTAACTTGACTGCACAATTGCAAGAACTAGACGTTGCTGAGAATGACCTGACTAGTACTCGTGAATATGTTGAGAAACTGATGCATTATGGGAACGCTTCACAGCTAATGTCTGCAAAGAGGAGAGTTGATCATCAAACAGAAAAATTGCTGAAAGTACAAACACAGGTAGAGCCAGTGCTAGACGACTACATGGAGTTTCAACCACGTGACGACTTCTGTAGTGGGAGGAGTCTTGGGATAATGAAATTCATTCCGACGATGTACAAAGTGGACTCAGTCACTCCAACAGTTCGAGTTGGCGAAGACATCACATGCACCATTCGAAGTGCGAATGAATCAATCCTAAACAAGGAAGAGGTATCATATCATGTCCAAGTTGAAGCTGTGATGAAGACACCTGACGGTAACACAGAGAAAGTGGATGTCAAGGACAATGAGAATGGAACAATGACTTTGAAAACACGTGTGCAGGTAGAGGGGGAACATAAATTGTCGGTGATAGCATGTAAGAAACCAGTAGAAGGATCACCGGTTAACATTAAGGTTATCTCTAAGAAAGAGTTGTGTAAGTTTGGGGAGAAAGGTTCAGGGATTGGTCAGTTTAATGGCATATGGGGTGTGACAATGATGAGAAACGGTGACGTGTTGGTTGCTGAGTGTGACAATCAAAGATTACAAAGTTTTACTGTAAATGGAAGACATCGGAAGATGTTCAAGTTTGCAAATGTCAGTAATTTCTATCCCTATGATGCAGCTGTATCAGTGAATGGTAATGTCTTTACTACAGATGGTGGAAATAATCAGGTAATTGTCTGTGATGAGAATGGTGAACTAATCAGGTGTTTTGGAAAGGGTAAGATTCAGTGCCCCGTCGCTATCGCTATCAATCCTGTCAATGGAAGGGTTTATATTGTAGACAACTGGGCTCACTGTATTCACATTTACGATCAAGACGGCAATCATATCAAATCATTCGGTAGTAAGGGAAGTCAGCAGGGTCAGTTTTCTCATCCCTACTTTGTATGTATCGACACCATCAGCAATGTCTATGTATCAGATAATGATAACCATAGAATCCAAGTGTTCAATGGTGATGGTGAGTTCCTCTATACATTTGGTTCCCGTGGAAGTGGTGATGGTCAGATGAACTATCCCCGGGGAGTAGCTGTGGATAAACACGGCTATGTGTATGTCGTAGATCACAACAATAGCAAAATTGTGAAATACGAATCGAATGGTAAATTTGTTTGCCGTATCGATGATGTAAGTGACGGTCTGAACCGTCCTATCGGTGTCTGTGTCACTGACGATGACAGAGTTATAGTGGGTGATAATGGTAACAGTTGCATTAAAGTTTTCACGCAATAATTCTGATAGTAAGAGGTTATATGACTTGTTATAGCATGTCCTCTTGATTGGTGTAAACGGTACCTATATTTCATAAAATATTTAAAGGTTCGGTGGAGAATAAATATTGAACATCCATCAAACGGCAAGCAAAGTAACATAATACAATTTGAAAGCGATTTGTAGAACTATTAAAATAGTACCACAGGGATTAAAATTACTTTGAACACGATTGGAGCTAAATTGGGATAATAGGATGGTGAAGTAATGTCGATTTAATCTACACGTAAAATCTCATCTGCTTTTCTTTTCACATTACACACTTGTTTTTATGAGTATAATTTGCAATATTGCAACATTGAGCTGTACGGCCCCAACACTTTTGAGAAATTTAAAAAATATGAAAACCCAATTATCCCAAATTAGTTCCAATCGTGTTTTTCAAGTTTCGAATTGTTGAGTGACACAATACATTGTCAGTACAACTAAATGTCTGATCGTGGCAATGTTTTTCTGAAATTTACTAGTGTATCGGTTAAAGAGCCGTTATCTGTGACTTTTGATGTTATTTTTTCAATAATCGTTTTTAATGTCAACTACATTTTCATTTTATACTCAAAACGTTCCAAGGCTTGCCACTCACTCCATTGAAGAATGGCGTATTTTGTATTTAACACAGGAAACCAGGGGACGATTAGACAGTTGAACTTGATAATAGTCATTCATTTTTGGCGACCATGTTTATTTTAAAGATGGAGTTACGGCGCAAATTACAAGCCTGCACTTTCGGTGGTACCATGTGATCTTGGTATCATGTGTAACAAACAAGTAAAATACAGACATTGCTCACTTAGGTATCTGTAATTGTAGTTGTAAAATAAATTAGTGAATTGTGATTGTGCCATTTTATCTGACTTGTTCCTAATTTATAAAGCACGTGAACAAACTTCCCTTCCGCTTTGGTGAGACAATCTACTGTGCGCTTCACCATTGGTATGACGTGTCCACTACTGTACGTAAGTACCGAAAGCGATGGCTGCGAATAGCCTCATTGCCGAAGAGCTTTAAAAAAGTATCCGAGCAAAATGAGATGGAAGAACGATGTAACGAAGTTTTTGTTTTCAAATCTTAAAATTCAATAAGATTCTGTGACGTTTAACCTTTTATGCTACTGAATTTGACTTAAGTGTATTTCTCTTAGTTTTTGAAATGTTGTAAAGTTAAATCTATGTCATTATAGACATATGAGATTTGAAGTATATTAACTCAACCTGTATGTCAAATTTTTCTTATGATTTCGACCAAGTCTCCGGCAATAAAGAGGTGACGAAACTGTTCTGGACATTTTCGTGTTTCATTATAGACCTTTTGTCAATGGTTTCATCTATTAGCAAGTTCAGTACCTACAACACTTATTTGCTCGAGTTGACGAGTGTAACATTAAATGTTATCAAATCGTGTGACTTTCTGATATGAGCAGGCACATTGACATACAAAGACCTAAGGTGTAGCATCGCACCATGTAAATTCATATACAGAGCATCGCCGACAGAATCGAAGGATGTATTAGGGGAAGTAAACAAGGCTTTCCGAGAAAATGGTTTGCACAAGCCGTGTATTGGCAGACGGGTGGGCAATATTGCAATTTTTAAAGTATCAGCAGGCACATAAAATCGGATGGACAATTTTTCAATAATCAGTAAGTGGAGAGTTAACTTTTGCTCAGCGGATGTCTTTGAATAAAGCCCAGCAAGTGGACAGGGAGAGGGGTTTGACTATTTTCGGAGATTTGACGATGGAGAGGGTAAACTCTTGTGACGGAGACAGAGCATGTGGCATCTTTTGTAGAAGGCATGCAGAGGCATAAATAACTATGATGTTGTACAATTTACAAAAATAACTAAGACTTAACTTTCTCCCAAAGTATAATATGTTGTTCCACTTTATGTTGAAGATATCACTTTACAACGATGAAAAGTCGTATCACCTATGCTGCCGAGTTTTATAATATTAGTAATCATTTCTATGTTCTACAAGTACATAAACTCGATGACGTTGTCGATTTTATGGTCATCATTTAATGAGAGCATGCAATATCGATCACCGTCGTCCAAATGTTGTGTATCTGCAGTGCGATTGCAACTTGTTCACCTTCGCCACTGTTGCAGCATATATCCTGCACTATAAATCATCATCACCATCCTTATCTTCATGATGATGATATATAATGATCGCAACATCATCAGAGCATAACTTTTCATCCGATTGATGTTGCTGATACCATCCTCCGAGTCATCACTCGAGGAAAATTGGTTAATTTAATCTTCTATTGAACGTAAAAATTCGACATCACCTGAATTGACATCGTAGAAATCTTTGTACAAAGTACGAAAATAATCATACCAAGTCTGGATACTAATGTCATTGCTAGGGTTTTCCCTTCTACCAATAACAGCATTCAAAACTTTCCAGAATTCTCCCGAGTTGTGTGACGCCTCTATAGCAGGCGGTTTCTTATGGAATTTTGATAATTTAAATTACTAGCCTTACAGTTCTGTTTGAAAGATTTCTTTGCCGCTTTATAATTTTCAAGTAGTTCCATTGTGCCAAAATGTTTACTGGTCGGCCTAATTTTTACTGTAATTCATTTTCACTTGCTGGAGTTTTATCCCTCTTTTGAGGTCGTTTGTAATTTCCATTGTGCCAAACTGTCTGAATAATTTCAAGTTGTCACACACAGTACGTTTGGCTTGTTGACATGACACATCAAACCATGGAGGGTGTTTGAAATCGTTACGAGGAGTACTAGTACTCAGCTGACGCCCATGTGCCTTTCACTATCGTTTTCCTCAGAAAAAAAACTTTTACTCAGAAACCTGTGACAGGAAGGAAATTTAAGTTGCATCAATGAGAATCAAAAATATCTTCTCATTTGTCTTTTTTTCTGAAATATGTCACAGTATCAATGCATTGTGTGATATTAGTGTATGTTGCGCCCTCATACTTGGTTCTCTTGGAAAAATTAGGAAAGGATTAGGATTTTGTTATGCTTTTTATATGAACTGCAGATTTCATAGTGATTAGTACACTTAGCCAAACAGACGTTCGATTTCCTAAAATCCTGAGGTTCTCATATCTAATGTATGAAAGTTCCGCTCCCGAAAGGACCCCCCCCCCCCAAGAAAATGTATAGCTTGTATGATGCTTTGCAAAACAGACTTTAAACATATATCTAAGACTGATATGTTAGGGTTACGCGTCCGAAGGTCGCGCCAAAAAGAATGCAACTGAATGATGCAATTCGTGGCTGGTATGTTATTCAAAAACACACTTATCCCAGCATTTCGAAAACATGGTGGCCCTCTATCACCAAATTAAAACAAATAAACAAACAAACAAACAGAATGACCCCTTGTGAATCCACGATCCCAAACACCAGTTGAATTAGTACCCCGGGATCAGTACATCTCGGGTCTTTGTTTCGCTTATGCATTTGAGGAACTTTTACCTTTGTATTTGACGAGTTCAGGTAATTCTCAAAGCCATCGTTTAGTCTTTCTTATAAAATCCGCTCTTATTCGGTGCCTCACTGACTGATAGATGAATCAATATCTTCCACATACTACTAGCTCTTCAGTTTTCGCTGTACGGTCAAGTTCATAGCAGACAGTTATGTAATAATCACAACATTTTATTTACCATGGGGGATTCAAGATCGATGGAGAAGTTCGAGTTTGGCAAAACCTCCCCTTTACCACAATTCTTCGCTTTTTGTGCAAAGAAGGTTTGAAAATAAGGCGAAGTGACGTCGCATAAGCTTATGTTTTCCTTGGCGTGGCAGTAGTGTGTTGTTACCCCTTCTCAAAGATACCACGACGTCATTGTGAGAACGAAGACTCTAATAAAAAATCAAGGACGAACTTCTGAACTTTAACGTGTTTCTGTAAAGGGAAAGTGACAAAGTTACAGAAACATAAGACGAGGCAATGGTTAATGGTTGTTCAAATTACCCAACCACAACATACACAAACAGGTGGCCATAACTGAAAATAAATGCCCGGGACTTGACAAGCATAGTAAGTTCACATGATCTCAGAATCAAGGAAGCATACAATGAAATAAAGTTGATAATACACATACGACCTCCCTTGAGGTACCCTCTCCCCAGGTTTGTAGTTTGTGGCAGGAGCCGTAAATTCATTTGCATAATTTTGACAGATACTGGTATAATTGTATCATACTTTTCTTTCACATATTCTTTCTGTAATAGGAGGCATCATGGGCCAGTGGCTAGAGCAGTGGACTCACGATCAAAGGAAAGCGCGTTCGAGCCCCGGCATGGCTATGGTGTTGTGTCCTTGAGCAAGGCACTTTATTCCCCTTTGTTTCTCCCCACCCCAGGAGTGATGGGTACCTGGTAGGACAGAGGTTGTTATGTGTGCGTTTAGCTCTGCTGCGTTTATTGGCTGCACATGTGAGCTGTTGTTTGCTCCCAAGGGAGTTGAGTGGTATCATATTAGGTCCCGTGACCAGGGGTAATAATAATTGTAAAGCGCCTTGATCACATGTACTTGTGGATATGTGCGCTATATAAGAACCCGATATTATTATATTATTATATTATTATATTACAAAAGGGGGCTGAAAAGGCAATTGATTGACATCTCTGTTTGACATTTGTCACGCTTACATCATATTTACCCTGATGAGTTGGAAATCAAAGAAACAACAGAGGGTAGGAACTCTACTTCATATCTTGATCTGTTCCTACGAGTGGGTACTAATGGGCTACACACTAAGCTGTATGACAAAAGGGATGATTTCGATTTTGAAATCATAAATTATCCCCACTTGTCAAGTAATATTCCATCTGCACCTGCTTATGGTGTGTACGTGTCTCAACTTCTCAGATATTGTAGGGCTTGTGATTCCTACACTGATTTTCAACTGAGACACAGCTCATTGGCATCAAAATTACTGAGACAAGGATACACAACAAAAAGACTCGTTAGGACTTTCAAAAAGTTCTACGGTCGATATGACGACATTGAGGCCAAATATGACACCTTTGTCACTCAAATGATTAACGACAGCATGCCCGGCTTTGACTTATTACAGTGATTCATATCCTGTATCTTTTCATACAATATTTAGACAATTTTTAGACCAATCCTGACGGGTACCCATTCCGGACACCTGGTACCACCACTAACTATCAGTGGTTCAGGATGGTCCTACTTAAATTTGTAAATCACAATTGTCCCATGGACCTGGTAATGTATTACCTTGAATGGAAATGATTATTGGACCGGTTTAATGTCATATTGTCACGCTTCTCATAATTGTAGATTGTCGACAAAATATGAATTAGGCCTAATATAAAATCAACAAATCTCAAGAAAACAATCTTTTTACTCAAATATCTTTTTTGCTTCGTAATCCACTTAGTTTTGATCGTCAATTGGTTGGTTGGGTTTTGTTATTTTTTCCTTTGCAATATTTTCCACAGTACGTCCGTTCATCCTTAATTTCTGGGCTATATTACACAGACGTTCTGAACATGATCCATACATGTCCATCATGCATTGCTCACACGCCTGAAAAAAAGTTGATAGAAAATATTACTGTATAAAGCACAATTTTTCGCCTTCAATAACTTTACATGTATTTTTTTAGGTATTGTAGAGAATGATGTTTTACAGAACAAATATCAAGGAGAACTTTGTTCTTAACATCATTGAAAAGTGTACTTTGAACCGTACCGAGCAAGGGCTGCTTTGAACTCACTGAAAATTTTGACCCCATTTTATCAATCCCATGAAGCCTTTCGTCCCGGAACTACTATACACCGAAGTGACTGGTTTGAGTAACAAGTTGCGTAGATCATTTGAAATATCGTGAACAAAATGGCATCAGGTGGATCTCATCTACCCGAACAAATCGACGATAATTTCCTACTCTGCGGGATCTGTTGTGAACGATATAAGTATCCCAAAATTCTGCCCTGTCTGCACAGCTTCTGTGAGCCTTGTCTGGGCAAGTTGGCAAATGAGATGGGCGCCATTACCTGTCCAGTATGCCGTAGAGTTCATGAACTCACCGACAATGGCGTGGCAGGAATCCAGGTCAACATCTTCCTGAATGATTTAATCGCACTATTTGAAGAACAGAAGAGTGTAAACACTTCAAAGAAATGCGACGGATGTGAACAAGGCGATGTGACAAAGCACTGTACCGTCTGTTCGTTTGATTTTTGCAGTAACTGCGCCACAACACACGGTAAGCTTCCCACAACGAAATCTCATCGCCTGCTCCGCTTTGATGAATATATAGCAGCAAAGTCCGCCGACCCATCCTCGGTTCAACCTCCTGTCTATTGTAACACTCATCAAGATTACCAGGTCGAATTCTATTGCGATACCTGCAACAGTACGATCTGTCTGAAGTGTACTGCATTGGACCATTCGAAACCTGAACATCTTTACAGATGTGTGAAAGACGCGGCAAAGGAATTCACCAAAAACTTACACATAGTCATTGACAAAGTGAAAGTGAAAGAAACTGAAGCCAACAATAGCAAACTCAAAGTGCAGCAAATGTTTGAGTCTCTGGAAAAGTGCTTCCAAAGAGAAGAGGAAAGCTTGAGAAAACACATCCGTCAAACCATTGATGAAATAACGCGTCTGATACAGGAAAACGGCAACAAACTACTGACAGAGTTGAAAGGTGAATACGAAAAACGAAAAGTTAACTTGACTGCACAATTGAAAGAACTAGACATTGGTGAGAATGACCTGACAAGTACTCGTGAATATGTTGAGAAACTGATGCATTATGGGAACGCTTCACAGCTAGTGTCTGCAAAGAGGAGAGTTGATCATCAAACAGAAGAATTGCTGAAAGTACAGACACAGGTAGAACCAGTGGAAGACGACTACATGGAGTTTCAACCACATGATGACTTCTGTAGGGGGAGGAGTCTTGGGATAATAAAACTCATTCCGACGGTGTACAAAGTGGACTCAGTCACTCCAACAGTTCGAGTTGGCGAAGACATCACATGTACTATTCGAAGCGCGAATGAATCAAGCCTAAACAAGGAAGATGTATCACATCATGTCCAAGTTGAAGCTGTGATGAAGACACCGAACGGTAACGCGGAGAAAGTGGAAGTCAAGGACAATAAGAATGGAACAATGACTTTGAAAACACGTGCAGAGGTAGAGGGGGAACATGAATTGTCAGTGACAGTATGTAAGAAACCAGTAGAAGGATCACCGGTTAACATTAAGGTTATCGCTAAGAAAGGGTTGGTGTGTAAGTTTGGGGAGAATGGTTCAGGGATAGGTCAGTTGAATAACATATGGGGTGTGACAATGACGATAAACGGTGACGTGTTGGTTGCTGAGTATAGCAATCAAAGGTTACAAAGTTTTACTGTAAATGGAAGATATCGGAAGATGTTCAAGTTTGCAAATGTCAGTAATTTCCATCCCTATGATGCAGCTGTATCAGTGAATGGTAATGTCTTTACTACAGATGCTGGAAATAATCAGGTAATTGTCTGTGATGAGAATGGTGAACTAATTAGGTGTTTTGGAAACGGTAAGATTCAGTGTCCTATCGGTATCGCTATCAATCCTGTCAATGGAAGGGTTTATATTGTAGACCACAGTGCTCACTGTATTCACATTTACGATCAAGACGGCAATCATATCAAATCATTCGGTAGTAAGGGAAGTCAGAAGGGTCAGTTTAACTATCCCTGCTTTGTCTGTATTGACACCACCGGCAATGTCTATGTATCAGACAGTCATAACCATAGAATCCAAGTGTTCAATGGTGATGGTCACTTCCTCTATACATTTGGCTCCCGTGGAAGTGGTGATGGTCAGATGAACTGTCTCCATGGAATAGCTGTGGACAAACACGGCTATGTGTATGTCGCAGATTACTACAATAACAGAATTGTGAAATACGAATCGAATGGTAAATTTGTTTGCCGTATTGATGATGTAAGTGACGGTGCACGTGTTAACCGTCCTACCGGTGTCTGTGTCACTGACGATGACAGAGTTATAGTGGCTGATAGCGGTAAGAGTTGCATTAAAGTGTTCACGCAATAATTCTGCTAGTAGGAACGTGTATGGTTTGTTATTGCATGTTCTCTTGATGAGTGTAAACGGTTCCTATATTTCATAAAATATTTCATGGTTCGGTGGAGAATAAAAATTGAACATCCATCAAACGGCAAGCAAAGTAACATAATACAAAGCGATTTGTAGAACGATTAATACAGTACCACAGGGATTAAAATTACTTTGAACACAATTGGAACTAACTTTGGATAATTGGATGGTGAAGTAATGTCGATTTAATCTACAAATGCAATCTCATCTGCTTTTCTTTTCACATTACACACTTGTTTTTATGAGCATATTTACAATATTGCAACATTCAGCTGTACGGCCCCCAACACTTTTGAGAAATTTAAAAAATATGAAAATCCGATTATTCCAAATTAGTTCCAATTGTGTTTTTAAAGTTTCTAATTTGTTGAGTGACACAATATATTGTCAGTACAACTAAATGTTGGATCGTGGCAATATTTTTCTGAAATTTACTAGTGTATCGGTTAAAGAGTCAGTATCTGTAACTTTTGATGTTATTTTTTTCAATAATCGTTTTAAATGTCAACTACATTTTCATGTTCTACTCAAAACGTTCCAAGGCTTGCCGTTCACTCCGTTGAAAAAGATGACCTTTTTTGCATTTAACACAGGAAACCAGGGGACGAATATACGGTTGACCTTGAACTTGATAATTCATTCATTTTTGGCGACCATGTTTATTTTAAAGATTGAGTTACGGCGCAAATTACAAGCCTGCACTTTCGGTGGTACCATGTGATCTTGGTATCATGTGTGACGAACACGTATAATACAGACATTGCTCACTTAGGTATCTGTAATTGTAGTTGTAAAATAAATTAGTGAATTGTGATAGTGCCATTTTATCTGACTTGCTCCTAATTTATAAATCACGTGAACAAACTTCCCTTCCGCTTTGGTGAGACAATCTACTGTGCTCTTAACCATTGGTATGACGTGTCAACTAATGTACGTAAGTAACCCAAGCGGTGGCTGCGAATAGCCTCATTGCCGAAGAGCTTTAAAAAAGTATCCGAGCACAATGAGGTAGAAGAACGATATAACAAAGTTTTTATTTTCAAATCTTAAAATTCAATAAGATTCTGTGACGTTTAACTTTTTATGCTACTGAATTTGATTTATTAAGGTTATTTCTCTGAGTTTTTGAAATGTTGTAAAGTTAAATCTATGTCATTATAGATATATGAGATTTGAAGTATTGTAACCCAACCTGCATGTCAAATTTTTCTTATGATTTCGACCAATAAGTCTGAGGCAATAAAGAGGCGAAGAAACTACTCTGGACATTTTCGTGTTTCATTCAAGATCTTTTGTCAATAGTTTCATCTATTAGTAAGTTCAGTACCTACAACACTGATTTGCTCGAGTTGACGAGTGTAACATTAAATATCATCAAATCGTGTGACTTTCTGACATGTGCAGGCCATGGATATACAAAGACGTAAGGTGTAGCATCGCACCGTGTAAATGCATATACATAAGAGCATTGCCGACAGAATCGAAGGATGTATTAGGGGAAGTAAACAAGACTGTCCGAGAGAATGGTGTGCGCAAGCCCTGTTTTGGCAGACAGGTGGGTAATATCGCAACTTTAATCGTATCAGCAGGCAAATAAAAGCGGATGGACAATTTTTCGATAATCAGTAATTTGAGAGTTAACTTTTGCTCAGCGGATGTCTTTGAATAAAGCCCAACAAATTAACATGCAAGGAGAGGGAATTGAGTGTTTTCGGAGATTTGACGACGTAGAGGGTAAACTCTTGTGACGGAGACAGAGCGTGTGGTATCTTTTGTAGAAGGCATGCAGAGGCTGTAGGGAGTGTGTTATAGGGAGAGGGTCAACCGAAAGCTAAATTTGGCGGCAGAGAGCGAGTGGGAAGAGGGGACTGTGATGGGTGGCCGAGGGGAATTTTTCAAGTATTAGCGGGAGGTCAGTTTTGAACAGCTTTCGTCCTTTCCACAGAACATTGTTCAGAAAGTATATGAATATACAACTGCGTTTCCAGTGGTTTGACTGGTTTTCTGTCCCAAATGTAATATATTATTGTCGTGAACTGTAATGTATACCAAATAATTTTTTAATTAATTCCTCGAGTAAAATACGAGTTTCGGACTGTCCGTGGTTGGTAGCTTATGCAGTTTCTGAGAGAGAGAGAGAGAGAGAGAGAGAGAGAGAGAAAATTAGTACTGACATGAACGGCGGCAATAATATGTCACCTTTATGTTCTATCTGATATACTGTATTCCACAAATTTAAATGTCTTGAAAAGTTGTTGAAGATGTTTAATCACCACATATATTCATTTTAACATCAGTACATTTCCTTCGAAGACTGTAGAATACCACTTTCAAAAACCTGGACTAACCCTTGCCATTTGAACCACGAGGGTCTTGTCGATTGAAAATGATTTTCTCAATGACCTTTGATAGTTTTCCATTTCGCAATGTAGTCTGGACTGAAGCAATGAATTTGTGCTTTGTTTTTGTTCCATGGCGAAGTTTAGACCAAAGTTCCCGGAAATCTGTTTTAAGGATTTTTTAACATTCACACTTAATTCCTGGCTACAATTGGTAATTCGTTAAAAACGTAACTTATATTTGTGTTTTAAATATCTGTGTTTTACATTTAATGATCAGGATTCACAGAATTATGCAAACTTTTCAAATTCTCTTTACACAATCGTCGGAAGGTTTCCAATCTTATTTTTTTATACAAATGTGTTCATTCTCTTGTAAGTTGTACTTATTTGACTCAAGTCCAACTGAATGTCCCGCTTGTAGTCTACTGGTAAACCTTCCATTTCGAGTACCTTTGTCCAAAATATGCTCGTTGACACACCTTTACACAACGTGCTTTAGGTACTTATGACCATGTAGCAAAATTTATTTCGAGCATTGATATTTTCGACAGATTTAGTCTTTTTAAAACAAGTATTATGAATTATTTTTATTAATAATTTGTTTGTTCACTGTGTAATTGGCATTTTTCTTCAATTGAATGGTACGTGTTTACGGCCAGCCTTACCAGAAGTTTTTGTATTAGAACTCTGATCTTGAAGATGATTGTGACCCCGAAGGATATGTAGTGTCATGGCACGCATTTCTTGGAGTCAACAAACTTTTTACTTTAAATATCGTACGGTGCGATAAGAAAACAGTTCTGAACGGATATTAAGTGGAGAGATGTTATACTTTGTAGACAAGTGATATAAAGTGACCGTGAAGTGTGCATACGAGATGTATAAGTAAGGGTCCGTGATTGCTTATGTCATACTGGCTTCCATCCACTCGATCAATATAACAAACACCCAAAGGCCAGGTTCCAGTTTGTATTGTCTACTGTCCAAGAAAGTTATTATTTCATGAGGAAGCCTTCAATAATATATCAAGTTTCTGATATGGTTATTTCTGAGAAAGTTATTCGCAGGTATTTGCATATTTAGATCCATGTTAGTCACTTTATCAATATCTCAGAAGTGATTGGACTTAATCTGCTGAAAATAAATACAGGGGAGATTGCACAGATGATGCATTGATTGAGGCAAAGAATACGAGTAGAAGATTTATCCAGTATTGTAGACGAAATATTCATACGTCTATTCTTTTATGCAACCAGACCAACGTCTATCTCGCTTTTCCTTCAATCATTGTCAACATATTAGCCACGTCATTGATCATTCTTTACGAGCACATCGTAAATATCACTGTCACTGTTTCTATCCGACTATTTTTTACTTTGTTTTGTTTTGTTTTGTTTGATAATCTTATTTTAGGTACTTATTCACACTTTCTGAGTTTGTTCATGTGTATCTATAGGCCTAACGGCCCCCCGGCCCGCAACACGCTTGTTTCCGAGTTCCCAAATGTATCTGAAATTCTCTATTCTATTTTCATGTTTGGTCCGAAGTCGTTTTTTAAAAGTTTCCCCGTAGTAAAACGATAAGTCATCTTCGAAGCCCCTGAATTGTGAACCCCAAATTACAAACTTTAATTGGCACCAAAGCTTGAAACTTTTAAGTAAAAAACCGCTTGTTCGATTTATCCCGTATTAGATCGATAAAATAGCATGTCTGACAATCCCATTCTCGTAATGGGACTCTAACGTCCAATAATTTTGTTCTGAAATAACACCGTCTGCACAGAAAAAAAATATTTGAAACATGTCATTGCACTATAAGTGCGCTTTATTTGTTTCTATGGGTAAGATGGCTTTGGTTTTAACATGACCAGGAATTCCCAGACCATGGACCAATGATGTGCAGTCTAGGAGTGTATTTCGCCTTTGACTGAGTCGGCAAGTGATGTTATGTCTAGGTCGTTTAGAGAATCCCACCCCTGTGCGATAATGAAAGAGAGTGTGCTTGTCAGCAGTCTGAACCAAAACATGGCAGCACCCGTGCAAATGGATGCCATGTTTTCCCTCCCGTTCGAGGGTAATTTCGTGTAAGTAACCCAGTTTAGAGACGGATTTCTGCGTTACGAACAGTTTCTGAAAGGTTGCTATGTTATACGCTGCATTATTGGATTATATGATGCAGTGCAAATTTGTCTGCTCCCTCCGACACTGGAATGAAACGAATCGCACATGTGATCATGCAATGATGCATCTTTTCCTCGGGCATCTGTGTTGATCAAACTTTGGAGGTTTACTGTATTATGTGTGCCTATAACATAAACGCATTTTCAGTTCGACCTAATGTGCTATATCAGCTATCGAATGAATGCTGTCAATAATTAGCGCCAACAGACACTAGAACACGATTGGAACTAATTTGGGATAATTGGATTTTCATATTTTTCAAATTTCTCAAAAATGTTAGGTGCCCTTTAGCTGAATATTGCGATATCAAAAATTACTCACAAAAACAAGCGTGTAACTTAAAAAAGAAAAGCAGACGAACTTACATTTGCAGATCAAATAGACATTACTTCACTATCCAATTATCACAAATTAGTTCCAATCGTGTTCTGAACAAAAACCAACGATTCTTCCTAATAAAGCACACCTAATAATAGTTTAAGCACACACCCAATTTAAATTTTAATAATTCAAAGCAAGAATCGTTATGTATTGAACGAATCGTAGGCTGTACTTTCATATTTATACACATTCTAAGAAATACCTCGTTATATTATTAATCATTGTTTTGCATTGTTACATGAGAAAACTCAACCTTTACCGAAAACTTGCATCGCTACAAAATGTGATGTCTGCATTTTTCACTCTGAAGTCAAAGAGTGACAGTCGAAATATGAGCAAATTTCATTATTTTATCGGCTCACATTACCATTTACAATGTAAAATTGATAAGCTTATACTGAAAAAATGCAATTAGGCCTATAACCACATGACTGTGCCTGATCTGCCACAATCTCTTCCTTCTAATAGGTCTAGTAGGAACACTTTAGCTTTAACGGACGGGATTGTAAATTTTTGTCGTGTCGTTTGTTTTACGAAACAAATATCCGCTTCATCCTCAAACAAACAAACTTGAAAAATGATAACCCCTTTGACAGAATATGATAACATAAATGAACTCCCAACAGAAAACTATTAAATAACCATGATGTTGTAAAATTTACAAAAATAACTAAGACTTAACTTTCACATAAAGTATAATATGTTGTTCCACTTAATGTTGAAGATATCACTTTACAACGGTAAAAAGTCTTATCACCTATGCTGCCGAGTTTTATAATATTATTAATCATTTCTATGTTCTACAAGTACATAAACTCGATGACGTTGTCGATTTTATGGTCATCATTTAATGAGAGCATGCAATATCGATCACCGTCGTCCAAATGTTGTGTATCTGCAGTGCGATTGCAACTTGTTCACCTTCGCCACAGTTGCAGCATATATCCTGCACTATAAATCATCATAACCATCATTATCTTCATGATGATGATATATAATGATCGCAACATCATCAGAGCATAACTTTTCATCTGATCGATGTTGCTGATACCATCCTCCGAGTCATCAATCGAGGAAAATTGGTTAATTTCATCTTCTATTGAACGTAAAAATTCAACATCACCTGAATTAACATCGTAGAAATCTGTGCACAAAGTACTAAAATAATCATACCAAGTCTGGATACTAATGTCATTGCTAGGGTTTTCCCTTCTACCAATAACAGCATTCAAAACTTTACAGAATTCTCCCGAGTTGTGTGACGCCATTATAGCAGGCGGCTTCTAGTGAAATTATGATAATTTTAAATTACTAGCTTTACAGTTCTGTTTGAAAGATTTCTTTGCTGCTTTATAATTTTCAAGTAGATCCATTGTGCCAAACTGTCAGAATAATTTCAAGTTGTGATACACATTACGTTTGGCTTGTTGACATGACACATCAAACCATGGAGGCTGTTTGAAATCGTTACGAGGAGTACTAGTACTCAGCTGACGCCCATGTGCCTTTCACTATCATTTTCCTCAGAAAAAAACTTTTATTCAGAAACCTGTGACAGGAAGGAAATTTAAGTTGCATCAATGAGAGTGAAAAATATCTTCTAATTTGTCTTTTTTTCTGAAATGTGTCATGGTATCAATGTATTGTGTCATATTAGTGTATGTTACGCCCTCATACTTGGTCCTCTTGGAAAAATTATAGGAAAGGATTAGTTTTTTATCATGCGTTTTATTTGAACGGCAGATTTCATAATGATTAGTACACAGCCAAACAGACGTTCGATTTCCTAAAAATCCAGAGGTTCTAGTATCTAATGTATGAAAGTTCCGCTCCCAAAAGGCCCCCCAAAAATGTAACTTACGATTCAATTCATAGCTTGTATGATGCTTTGCAAAACAGACTTTCAATATGAATCTCTGAGACTGATATTTTAGGGTTACGCGTCCGAAGGTCGCGCAAAAAAATGCAACTGAATGATGTAATTCGTGGCTGGTACGTTATTCAAAAACACACTTACCCCCGCATTTCGAAAACATGGTGACCCTCTAACACCAAATTAAAAACAAACAAACAAACAGGATGACCCCAATGCATCCACGATCCCTAGTAACACCAGATGAATTAGTAACCCAAGATCAGTACATCTCGGGTCTTTCTTCGCTTATGCATTTGAGGAACTTTTACCTTTGTATTTGACGAGTTCAGGTAATTCTCAAAGCTATCGTGCAGTCTTTCTTATAAAATCCGCTCTTATTCGCTGCCTCGCTGACTGATAGATGAATCAATATCTTTCACATATACTACTCTTCAGTTTTTGCTGCCCCGTCAAGTTCATAGCAGACGGCCATGTAATAATCACATTTTATTTACCATGGGGGATCCAAGATCGATGGAGAAGTTCGCGTTTGGCAAAACCTCCCCTTTACCACAATTCTTCGCTTTTTGTGCAAAAAAGGTTTGAAAATAAGGCGAAGTGACGTCGCATAAGCTTATGTTTTCCTTGGCGTGGCAGTACTGTGTTGTTACCCCTTCTCTAAGATACCACGACGTCATTGTGAGAACGAAGACTCTAACAAAAATTCAAGGACGAATTTGTGAACTTACACGTATTTCTGTGAAAGGAAAGTGACAAAGTTACAGAAACACAAGACGACGCAATGGTTGTTCAAATTACCAAACCACAACTTGCACAAACAAGTGGTCATGTAACTGAAAATAGATGCCCCGGGGCTTTACAAGCATAAGTTCACATGATCTCAGAATCAATTAAGGATACAATGAAATAAAGTTGATCATACACATACGACCTCCCTTGAGGTACCCCCCAGGTTTGTAGTTTGTGAGAGGAGCCGTAAATTCATTTGCATAATTTTGGCAGATACTGGTACTATTATTATTTTATCATAATTTTCTTCCACATATTCTTTCTATAAACTGAAAAGGGTGCTGAAAAGGCAATTGATTGACATCTCTGTTTGACATTTGTCACACTTCTCATAATTGTAACTTTTTCGAAAAAATATGAATTAATATAAAATCAACAAATCTCAAGAAAACAATCTTCTTATTCAAATATCTTTTTTGCTTCGTAATCAACTTGATTTTGTTTGTCAATTGCTTGGTTTTGTTTTGTTATTTTTTCCTTTGCAATATTTTCCACAGTGTTAGTAAATCCGTTTATACTTCTGGGCCATATTGCACAGACGTTCTGAACATGATCCACAGATCACTGTCCATCATGTATCGCTCATATGCCTGAAAAAAATTGATAGGAAATATCACTGTATAATTTTTCGCCTTCAATAATTTTACATGTATTTTTTTTAGGTATAGTAGAGAATTATGTTTTACAGAACAAATATCACGGAGAACTTTGTTCTTAATAACATCATTGAAAAGTGTACATTGAACCGTACCAAGCAGGGGCTGCTTTGAACTCAATAAATATTTTGACCCCATTTTATCAATCCCATGAAGCCTTGCTTCCCGGAACAACTATAACACCGAAATCGTTTGACTGGTTTGAGTAATAAGTTGCGTAGATCGTTTGAAATATCGTGAACAAAATGGCATCAAGTGGATCTCAACTACCCGAACAAATCGACGAGAATTTCCTACTCTGCGGGATCTGTTGTGAACGATACAAGAATCCC